>PVJS01012064.1:0-44535 GCA_004027185.1 Glis glis | reverse complement strand
ACTGAATTAGTGGTTGCTCCGATCCTAAGACTCCAGCTCTTAGACCGTTCGACCAGCTACTGGTTCCTCTGACTCTCCACGTGCAGTCAGAACCTGGGACTACATTGCTTCAAACTGTAAGCCCATCTGATAAATCCCTTTTTCAAATATACTCATTCTGTGTATTCTGTTAATCTAGAGAACCCTGTCCAATACAATTGGTCTGCTTCCACTTCTTTCCACCTCCTGTTTTTTTTTAATTGTATTCAAATACTTCGCCATGGTTTATTCCATTCATATCTTCCAACCACATTTCCCATTGGCTCAGGGCAGCCAAAATGACCCTCTTGTTACTCTTTACCCTCCCCCTTCCTGGCACACCTTGCTCCCAAATATTTGCCAGAGATATTTTCTAGTCCTCAAGTCTTATCTCAGTGTCACCTCTGAGAGAGGCTCTTCTGACCACTGAGTCTCAAGATACTCAACACATCACCATTTTAATTTCTTCAGAAAATAATTATCAAAGATTCCCTTGTTCATACTTTATTTTCTGACTTTCCACATTATCATGTAAATTCCACAATAGAAAGAATGTTCGGTTCACCACTTCCATTTAGAACTGTGACAATTGTGAGGAAATCTGTACCTTGCTCTAGATTAGAGAAGTCTTGTATCAAATCTCAGCAAACTCCCTCATCTCAAGCTAGGCAACAAGGAGGTGGAAGGTACACTTAATATTTGTAGTTTAGTGTGCTCTCTCTATCCTCACTGTACTCTAGACCATTTTAAAGAGTTGACCTCTATTTTTCTTTTCACTATTATGCATTTTTTTTTTTTTTTTGCGGTACCGGGGATTGAACGCAGGGGCGTTCTACCTCCGCGCTACGCCCCCGGCCCTATTTTCTATGCTTCGTTTTGAAACCGGGTCTCACGAAGTTGCGGAGGGCCTCACTAAGGAGAGAGAGAGAGAGAGAGAGAGAGAGAGAGAGAGAGCTGAGGCTGGCCGCGAACCTGGATCCTCCGGTCTCCGCCTCCCAAGGTACTGGGATTACAAGCGTGCGCCACCACGTCCGGCCCGCGATGCATTTTAAGAGAAGAAATTCAGTTAAAATCATTCTGTACCAACAGTATAAGTTTGCAATTCTGCAAACATTTTCCACAATGAATAATTAAATTTCTCTCTTCAGTTCCTTGTGTTAAGGGGAAAATGATGCTAGAAGCCAAGCAATGGGAACCTCTGCCACCATTGCTAATTGCAGATGCTTTGCGGAATCAGATAAAAAACACAGTCCCTTTCCCCCATAAAAAATGAATCGACAGTCTCCAGGAAGCTCATTCATGAACTCCTTTGAGAATCATGAACCATGTGTAAGAAACTCTGAGTTAATGTGGATTTTAGGTCTGATTCTTCCACATTAACATTTGAACATTGGCTCTCTCCTTTTCCTAACATAAATAAGAAATTCTTCAATAACCTGAATGATTTGAATCAAAATAAATTCTACCACAATCTACAAGGAATTACCCATCTAATTATATCTATGATAATATGTTAATATTGGTAAAGTGTTAAGAACAGTATAAGTGTTTGCCAAACATATTAAACAAATAGAACTGTTTTGAAATAACCTCAATCTTCTCACACATACTCAAGAGGTACTGATTGTTACATGACTTAATCACTAGTGGAACAAACTGTATGTTCTGGTAATTATATTCCAAATGCAGAATACCATGAAAAGAAAGAGCATGAACTATTTATAAAGAGCTGAGGTGGGCTGGGAGGGGAACTTTACAGCTGTGATTGCAAGGACACAGGAGAAAGAAACTCAAGCCATAGCTACCTAGATTAATGAAACCCTGTGCACCAATGTGCTTCCAGGTGCTGAGCCACCCCATGTAAGAGTACGATTTCTCTCCACATTTTCCAAGACCCCAAGAGTGTAAGCTTCTGTCTTTTCCCAGCCCACAGTTCCTGATTTCTTGGCTTGATTTCTTGGCATTTATGATGATGGTAAATAGCAGGGACATAAAGAAGATATAGGATATTGTTTTTGTACAAGTGAGCAGGAGTAGCCATGGTTCTGTACTTAGAAGCCCATTGGTGCACAAGGTTTCATTAATCTATTCATAGAAAAGTAACATTCTTTCCGTCAATTATATCTTCACAGGACAAACCCTCTCAAATCACCCCAGACTTTTCCCAAAGTAAAGGTAATTGTATGCCCACCCCCTCCTAAAAAATGTATATGTTTTGTTCCTAATTATAATGCCATTCTTATTAGGTAAAATCCTATTACCAAGGCAAAATTCAATGGAACTTCGGTCAAGAACTTTAACTAAGTAAGGGCTGGGAGTGTAGCACAGCAGTAGAGTGCTTGCCTAGCAGATTTGAAGCCCTCACACTGAGTTAAAATAATGCAAATCCTCCTATGGGTTCAGTCATTTATCTCCCAGCCTTGTCTCTTTGTTTTTAAGGGCCATATGACCTGAAGACTCACCTCTCTGATCCATACTTCTTCCTTAATATCTCTCTACTTTGAGGTTCCTAAAATTTTATCTCTCCATTAAATAAAAAGCCCATTGTTAGGTTTCGCATCTTAAAATTGCTTGGTTCACTTTTCCACCTATTATAACTGCTTTTAAAATATAATATTGGTTGAAGAATATTAATATTTTCTTTTATTATAATTCTGATATAAAACATCAACACTTACAATTTCTTCTTTATCTACACAGTGACATTTCCTTAGCCTGACAGAATTGCTGGATACTAAAGTACATCTTTAGGCCACAATAAATATTTTTGCTCTTATTCTTTGTTCTATTGTTTCTCACATACAAAAAGAAAAGCCTTCAGCTTATTTCAAAATGGGCTAATAAACCCTAAGATGGCAGCTCAGATGTTACCCATATGACTCAAATCAAAGGAGGATTTTCCATATATCCCTAGATCATAAAATATCTATTTCTCTCTGTGCCTGTACTTAACTCTTCTGACTATCAGCCAATTGGGATTAAAGCACTAACATGGAATAAAGACACAGAGGGATTTTCCCTCTTTCTGGTACTGGAGATTGAACCACATTCAACCTCAAGCTATACCCCCATCCCTTTTTATTTTATATTTTGAAATGGGGTCTCCTTAAGTTGCCAAGGCTACCTTTGAACCTGCATTCCTCCTGTCTCAGCCTTCCTAGTACTGGGATTATGGGCATGTACCACCAGATGTGGCACAAAAGGATCTTTAACTGTCAAATGCACTAGAACTAGGTTGTATCTCAGTCAAACTTTCCCTTGGACCCAGCTTTATGCAATAATATTTGGCTTAAACTATCCACATGTATACCTGACATGACATTCTGTGACACTGCCCACCTCTGTCCCAGAGGGGTTCCCACTACTAGTAGAACACAAAAATAATGCAAAAGAAACCACCTTATTTATTTACATAAAACTCAGCAATAATCACACACACCACCCACAATATGCAAGTACACTCTATATTCATATAAATCTTGCTACAACATTACAAAATGATATAGCTAAGGCACTGCCAGCATTTTCAAATTATACCTCCTATTCTTTTTATTCCCTCAAACTGTGTACTACCATATTTATTCATTCGTCAACAAAAACTAATGAGAGTATAAATGTAGCCAGCTATGAAAAATAAATGCCCACCAGCCATTGTAGGTTATGTATTAAGATGTGGGTTATACTCAGGCAGGTTATTTCTGTAGGGACTTCATCCCCACAAATTCTCCAGCATATATGGTGTTACACAACAGATTGCTCTGTCAGGCTTCTGCCTCTGAATTCCAGGTGTGCTCGATTTTGCATCTGTTACTTCACGAATGCATCAGACTTGAACGGCAAACCATATGGCTTCCTTTACTGGACCTACTTTCAATCACAAATATGCACAAATTACCGGCACAGAGGCCAGTGCCATCTGAAAATGCCAAGAGTGAATGGTGTTGGGTTGGGTGGGCAGACATAACTCAACGCAAGCACAACGGCCCTGAATGTACTGTCTGGTGCTTCCCAGCTGACCCTGATCTATGAGATCTGGATAACAAATGTGCTCATTTAGAATAGCCTGTTCCGTTACTGCTCTGTGCTGTATCAAACAAGTTACAAATAGCCCCAAGTCCAAATACAGTAGTGACACGCAGTAATGGTGTCATTATCAGGCAATAATTCTATGCCTATCACTGACTCCCACTGGCAATAAAAATGATAACCTGTAGCAAAGTGGCCACTAACAGATACTAGCAAGGGGAGCACAAGCAAATTGCACTGAGTACCTTGATTATATCTTCAATTAGATTTGTGTGTGAAGATGAGTGTGTGTATGTGTGTGTGTGTGTGTGTGTGTGTGTGTGTGTGTGTTTATATGAAAGTATAATGATACCAATTATGCAGCTAGACTGCATGTGCCTGGTCACTGGTCCCCTAGCTAAAAAATATTAAGTAAAACAAAACAGGAATGTTCTTTTTTTTAGAATTGTTTTCTGGCCTTACCAGCTGATGAACAATCATGAAGTATGTTTTCACTGCACAGCACTTCTTTTTATAACACCGTCATGGCTCCCCAAACATTCCCTCAGGACAAGACGCTTTTTGATACAGGAACTCTCTGAAAGCCAAGAATACTGAAATGTTCCTATATACTCCCTAAAGCAATGGAAAAGTGTTCAGAGACAGAGAGCTACTCGTAATTTCCAAGCAAGGAGAAAATAGAAGTTTTTTGACCCTGCATATTCATGGTGCCTTAAGAGAAACTTTTGTCCAGGTTGTTGAAGTTGTGGTTACAACTTTGATATGAAGAACTTATCATAAACACAGCTTGAGGCAATCTCAGATTATAAGAGTTTTCTTAGTCAAGGAAAACAAAAGTTCATACTGCCTTACTGGTGCTTTTATAAACTCCTTATTTACTGTATAAATAAAAAAATGTTGACAGAGCAAATGTGTAAAAGGAAGCCACAAATTAACATCATTTAACAATATTCAAAAACCAGTCTAATTTTATAATGATTAGAGAAAGTTTACAAATATTAACACAAAGAGAAACAAGAGATGTAAGAGTTCAAAATTGGCACCAAAGCTAACAATAGCTAGCTATCAGAAATGTTCATGTGTTACTAATCTAAGATTTTTGACTGCTGATACAAGTTTGGTATTAATCCAAGCCACAAGTAGCCAGGCATGGTGGTGCACACCTGTGATCCCAGTAGTTGGGAGGCTGAGACAGGACCCTCAGCAATCTAGCAAGACCCTGTTTCAAAACAAAACAAAACAAAAAAGGCTGAGGGTATAGCTTGTAAGTAGAATGTCCCTGAGTTCAACCCAGCACCAAAAAGAAAAAAGACAACGAGTAACACAACACCAAAATTTTTGCATCATTTGGCTTTCTCAGTTTCTCTTTGGAGAGGTTGGCTATATTTCAACGTTATTTACTTACTTGTTATCAACTTAGGCAATGAATTCTACAGTGAAGAGCATCATATGTTTCCTTTCTTTTGGCCAATTGTATTGATTTAGTTCTTTCTCATTGGCAGATAAATTCAGCTTATGTAACAGCAATTATCCAGAGGGAACAGTAATAGGATCCACAAGATATAAGAAGCTTACTTAAGCTCCCTGGACCATCCTTAAAACTGACTTTGAGACTGTTTTTTTTATTTATGCAAGATCAAAATCTCAGTGGCCCCACCCTGTTAATCTTGAATGCAGTGCCACAATTTACAGCTGCAGAACTTTCATAAGCATAGATTCTACCTTTACCAAGTGACTTCTGAAAATAAAGCCACTTACATTTGGAGATCAAAGGATTTACAGAAATTCCTGACTCTCATCCAGGTAAAGTCAAGTAATAGGGACAATGGTACTAGGACTCCTGATGAAACTGGGAGTAGACCATAGGAAAGCAAAATCGCTTTGTGACAGGTTTAACTTGACCCATATTAACTGATTCTATTTGATTGTCCCACCTTCTATTTACTAATTACCATTAATTATTCAGGAATAAATCAAACAGAACAGTACAGAATACTCTGGCCATGTTGTGACCAAACTAATGAGTTAAACTAAAAGTCAAAGAGGAATTTGCTACCATGGCCTTAATGATAGGTATCATTAAAGTTATTAACTATTGGGCTATTAAAATTTAGTAAATGGATAGTATATACGTCATGTCTTAATATCACCCAATTCTAAAATTGTTAAATTCATTTACCTGAGTAATTTTCTATGTAGCTGGATATTTAAAAATTCCTTCTAGCAAAGATCTGAAGAATCATAAACATTATGCAGTTTCTAACATAATTGATGATTTCATTTCTAAATTACAAGAAATGTTATCTTACCTAGGCTTTTGACCCAAATGAAATTGATATAATGTATATCTTTGGCATTCTCAATGGATACATCCTCAAAACTCTGTAATCCTCAAAATCAAAAACTCCATTAATTGAGATACACATGCTAGTCAGCTAGCCAGGTTTCCTCATGAGTAAATTGAATTCATCTAAACTTCAACCTTGCAGGCTCAAATTCATTTTAGTGTTTCTGAATATTATTTATATCCTTTAATATATTTAGGATTTGGGTATGTATATCTTCATTCTAATTGTGGACATGTAGATTGCTCAAAGAATGTCAGAACCATAAATGCTTAATTTACTAATAGTCACCATTGCAAAAGTACTAAACGTGATACATTTTGTTTTTGGTGGGAGCAAATATGTTTTGAATGATAAAGCAAAAATAAGCATGTCCAGTAGCGTATGTTCAGTAAAGTTATATAGATTTCTACTGAGTTAAATACCTAAGTGCAATTCTTTTTGTCTAACATATGAATGTGTGCAGATCCATGTGGTTTTTCCATACATTGCTTCAGAATTTTTAAAAAATAATCTGCCACTGGATGTGGTGGTGCATGCCTCTAATCCCAATACTTGGAGGGCTGAGATAGTAGGATTGCAGATTTGAGGCCAGTCTCAGCAACTTAGTGAGACTCTATTTCAAAATAAAGACAAATTTATACTTGGGGTATAATTCCCTTGGGTTCAATCCCCCAGTACCACACACACACACACACACACACACACACACACACACACACACATTGCAAAGAAGTTGATAAAGTTAATCTATTATGAAACTCAGGAAAAAAGAAAAGTTATAGTCAACTATAATGATGTAGTACTCAATCAAGTCACACCTAATTTTACCTTGAGAAATAGAGGAAACAAAGAAAAAATAAAATATATTATCATTAAGAAATATAAAAAAGAATTTTAGCATAATCATATGCTAATAAAGTAATCAGATAATAAAAACAGGTCTATCTAAGGTAAAAGATAAAAAGCAGGACACAAAAATCAATGCATTTAAAATTTTAACCACCTAATGGTTGAATAATGGTTGAATAATTGACCCTTAGAATGAGGTGATTCAGTTTTCACTAAAAAATGAAGACTTCTGAGTGGATGCAACAATAAGTGTTACACATTCCCCAGAGTTCTGAGGCCACTAATTGTTCCCATGTGAGACAGCTAACTGTATCCCAATAGTTGTTTTCTCCCTCCTTATTACTTCTTTTTTTTTTCAATTTTTGCTGGGTACCTGGCTACTCAACATATTTCAACTCTACCAGCTTCTCTTGCAGCTTTGCAACCATGGCACAAAGTTTACCTAATGAGATATAAGCAGAAGTAAAAATCAAGGAGCAGTTGGTTTCTTCTTTTTAACCCTTTTTAATTTGTTCCTTTCTTTTTTGGTGTCTGGATTGCTGGTGTGATGACAGAAGCTGAACTAACTATTCTGAACCATAAGATGATCTTAAGAATGGAAGACACAAAGAAATGTTAGAAAAATAATAGAGAAGAAATCTGAGTCCTGACACCATACCAGCCCCTAACTATCTTCTAATAGAATCTACCTGAAAATAAATATATTCCCATCTTGTCAAGACTACCATTAATTTTTGTTTTGTTCTATTTTATCTGTCTTACTTCTAAGAGCCGAACCTACTCTTTTCTGAAATGTGCTGGTATCTATGAACTTGAAATTGTTGAGTTATTTGGATAGTGAACTCAAGCAAGTACATGGTTACTGTTTATGAAAAGAAGCCAGGTTTACAAAATTGGCTTAAAAAAATGATCAATAGCTCTCTCTTCTACAGGAAATACTTCTATCAGCCTGCATTTTTAAGCTGTCTCTTCCAGTGACCAATTCTGGTGAGAACCTGACTTGAATTAATAGTTTTTATTTTGGGGGTGGAGTTAACATGGAAAGCTGTGACATTTATTCATGGCCCAGTTTGTTTTCTCTATCTACCTTGGAAAAAATGGGCACTTACTTTCAAACTTAAGACTTCCAAACAAAAATAAGATAAGTCAAATTCCCCATTTTGCTTTGGGTGGATTAATTTGACAGAGTGAAGATAGAAGAGGAAGATCCATTTGGCCTCAGGACAAAGCCCAATTTCAAAGTTGAAGAAGGCTATGAATAGGGCAGTTATTTTAAAACCATTCTTTTCTGCTATGACAATTATCAACTGAGACAAGATCCTAGAAGAGAAGGTAGGCTAGGAGGCTACCCCAGCAGTGATAGTCTGAGCAGCCCCACAGTTCAGCAGTGCAGGGTAATATCAGAAACATGAATTAGGGAGAATTAAAGATGGTGGAATAGAGGAAGACAGCATGTTTCAGTTGCTCCAAGACTCGGAACTCAACCAGCAGTAAGACTGTTTCTTGGCAAGAGAAGAGAAGCAGTCAGAACTCAGCAAAAGAAAGACAATCAAAATATGGTGGAATTGGATGCAGTGCAGAGAGCAGAGGACTGAAAAGAGCTCCACACACCTCATATGGTGAGTAGAGAGCAAAGGCAGCGCCACCTTGGTGAACCTGGATGGGAGCTGTAGGCTGCCAGGATCCTGCGGCCATCAGAGACCAACTCTAGCAAAGAGGCAGAATCTTGTCAAGACAGTGACTGCAGAGAACCAACATCAAAAGCAATTGCATTCTTCTCCCCATGCTCGAATATCCCAAGACTGCAATTCCCCAGACTGCCCAGCCAAATCTCCCAGTGAACTCCTGTGGCTGCAACTGAACTCAGCCCAAGAAATGACAGGAACTTCCTGCAGAGACCCCAGTGGCTACATCCCAACTCGTCAACCAGCCAAACTGCCCAGCAAACTCCTTTGGTGTTTGGGTGCCACAAGTACCAAGGCCAGAAGCCAACAAGGTGTCACATGATCGCATCTGCCCAGAGTAGGAGGGCTGTTCCTCAGACTAAATAACTGAGCCACCCAAGACTCAAGCTCAGAATGTACAATCTCTCCCTGCCATACCTGAAAAGCAGGTCTGAAAAGCACTGAAAGGAGGAAGGCCAAGGGCCATCAGGGTTTCACATGATTGGAGCTATAGGCTGGGAACACAGCACTTTCTCCACTAGCAGAGTTTGTTCCTGGAGACCATCCATGCCAGGGACTAACTGGGCTCCACGTGATCACAACCAGCAGATCAGCAGTGGTGTCTCTGTGCCATCAAAACTCAGCCAGCCGGGCTACAAGATGGGAACATAGTAATCTCTGGCCCTGTTGAGCTTAGACCTAGTGGCCACAGAGTTCAGAGGTCAGCGCTTTGCAGGGTTTCACAGGTTCGCAACCAGCAGAGCAGTGGTGCTGTCTGGGGGGCATTAAATCCCAACCAGCAGGTGGCAGGCTCTGAATGGAACATAGTCTCGGCCCTGATACAAAAATCAATTGAAAAAAAAATCAGTAGCTTATCTTTATGCCAACCATGAATCCACTGAAAAAGAAATCCAGAAAACAATACCATTCACAATAATCTCGAAAACAATAAAATGCCTAAAATAAATCTAATCAAGGAGGTAAAAGACTTTTATAACGAAAACTATAAAACACTAAAGAAAGAAATTGAAGATCTTAGAAGATGGAAAGATCTCTCATGCTTTTGTATAGGCAGAATAAAAATTATCAAAATGGCCATTCTACCAAAAGTGATCTACAGAGTCAATGCAATCCCTATCAAAATACCAATGTCATTCTTCACAGACCTAGAACAACCAGTCCTAAATTGAATATGGAGAAACAAAAGACCCAGAATATCCAAAGCAATTCTCATCAATATGAACCATGCTGGAGGCATCACAATTCCTGACTTCAAATTATATTATAGAGATATCATAATAAAAACAGCATGGAATTGGCACAAAAACAGACACATACACCAATGGAGCAGAATAGAAGTTACAGAAACAAACCCACATAATTATAGCTAATTAATTTTCAACAAAGGTGCCAAACACATATGTTGGAGAAAAGACACCCTTTCCAACAAATGGTTTTGGGAAAATTGGTTATCTGTTTGTAGAGAAATGGAATTAAATCCCTACCTCTCACCTTGCACAAGAGTCAAGTCAAAATGGATCAAAGACCTGGAAATTAGACCAGAAACTTTGAAATTACTAGAGGAAGGCATAGGTGCAACACTCCAACAAATAGGTACAGGTAGAAACTTCTTCAATAAGACTCTCAAAGCTTAGGAAATTAAAAAAAGAATTACTAAATGGGATGGCATTAAACTAAAAAAGTTTCTGCTCATCAAGGGAAAGCATCAAGAGTCTAAAGAGAGAGCCTACAGAATGGGAGAAGATCTTTGCCAGCTATTTCTCTGATAGAACACTAAGATCTAGAAAATATAAAGTACTTAAAAGACAACACTAAAAACTAAAAAAAGAAAACTGGGAATATAGCCACCATATGATCCAGCTATACCACTCTTGGGTATCTTTCCAAAGGGAGTGAAATCAGAATATTTTAATAATATATGCATATCCATGTTTATAGCAGCACAATTCACAATAGCCAAATTATGAAACTAACCTAGGTATCCATCAACAGATGAATGGATTACAAAATTATGGGATATACACACAATGGAATTTTACTCAGCAATAAAGAACAAAATTATGTCATTTGCAGAAAAATGGATGGACCTAGAGAACATTATGTTAAGTTAGATTAGCCAGTCACAGAAAGTGAAACATCATATGTTTTCTGTCATATGTGGAAGTTGAGGAGTAATCAGGATACCAGAGAGACTTCAGATAATGGAAGAGAAACTCCAGTGGGGCCAGGGAGGTGGTCTAGGGGAAGGGAGGGGAGAGAAAGAATCAATGAAGGGCTCACTTCCATTGACATTATGTATATATGTGAGAATAACGATGTCGATCTAAATATCCTGTATGGGGAAGGGGGGAGTGTAGAGGGAGCTGGGTGAAGCCTGCCAAGTGCAGTGTTCCTGCATGTCACTATCGCTATGAACTACATTATGATGTGAGATTATAATGCACCAATAAAAGTATAAAAAAAGAAATATGAATGGACCATTATTCTAAAATTGTATATATTTGATCATTTTAAGTAATTTTGATCCTATAAATAACTTATGGTTTAGTAGAGCATGTTAAATATATTTTGAAATATACTTGAAGACAAGGAGACTTCTTTGAATTTATTTTAATGAGGCTACTCCAGTAGTGATATAGGGCAACCATGGCTTAAAAATATTTCAAATACACATAAAAATATCCATCATCACTTTGTATATTAGTTATTGAGCTTCAGAAATAACACCACAAAGGAGCCTAACTTTCAATCCACCATTAAACGTCTTCAGTGATGTCAATAGGAACGTAATGCCAAAGGTAACAAGAGAGTCAAAGTAGGATGTTGGGGTTTTTGTTGTTGTTGTTGTTTGTTCATTAACATACATTCCAAACCTTAGGTGTTTCTAAGAAGCGTGCCAGGAAATAAACCTTACACAGCATCGAGTAGAGGTCATCATGTCCCAATAGATGAGAAATTCCAAAGAGCTATCCTATTGAAAATTACCATTCTGAGCTGTCTTGAAGCCAGAGGCCAAATGAAAAATCACTTTTACTGTTGTTGCCTTTATTTAAAATTTTGATTTTTTTCATCATGGATTTTGTACTAATTTCATTTTATTAAAATATTGCATCAAAATATTATTTATTCTGATTGCTGAGCTTATTAGCTTTTCCTTCAATTTAGCAATCATGATGAAAGGGTATGAGGATCAGTAAAATGATCTCATAGGTCTTACCTTAGTGCTAGCCTACATTTCAGAATTGAGTGCTGCGTATTTATGTGACTTTTGTCAAGTTCATCTGCAGTTCTAGGCCTTAGAACACCTGAAATGTAATGCCAGTTGATGCTTCTTTGCTTCATGTTATTATATAATAACAGAAAAGCCTGCCCCATGCATGATCCCTGAAGAGTTGGTATTAAATAACTTCAAAGCAGTCTTGTTGTCCTCAAAAATACAAGTCCCTACCTTCATGAGGCAGGTTAATAATAGAGATGGTCAGACCATCCCTGAGCCAGGAGCCACATGGATACATCAAAAGCTGTGAATCCAGTGAATAGTAAAAATGTGAACCCTCTTGGAGGGATTTTTCTGCTTTGTAAAAGGAAGGTATGCAGAACTACGAAAACCTGCAGATATTTAATAAGAACCAGCATCTGTGCTTTGCCTGCTTCAAATTACACAGCGTCATCCTAGTGCCAGTCCAGGGCTTCTTACATGCACTGATGCTTAAAGCAGAGCCATAACAAAAGGCTGGACTGACACTTTTCTTTGCCTCCAGCAAACCACTCAATGTTCTGTTTTATTTTATTTGGCTTTATTATTTGGCTTTTGGCTGGCCACCCTAAACGACCAGCCTGCAGCGACAGCAAACACTGCTCTCTTCCATGAGACCTGAGAGCAGTAAGACCATTCTACCAACTCTTATACACTCTGCGTTGTGGGGACCACCTAGACAGGGTGAACCCCTCTCCACAATCCACACACAGATATACACTGATGCACAACACATCCCTTTTTGCAAGACAGATGCCATCTGGACAGTCAAGATTGTTGCATAGGAACAATGAGTATTTTTTGGGGGGGGGGCGTGAATGCATTACATAAATGTAAGATTTTGTCAGGTAATGACCTCACCATTTTCAAAGTATCTCATAAGTGCTGCCTGGTGGTGATTATAGGGTAGGGTGCAGTGTGCTTAGTAGAAAGTCCAGATTAGGTCTGTAAGGGGAGCGAAGTGTGTGGCAGGACTGACATGCAATGAAAGATTATATAAACCTGATTTCTTCAAATGAGCATCGTTAGAAAGGAATAGGGTGAGATTGAAGGGAGGGCTAAATGTGCAATGTGTGCATGTATGATGTTCATACCCTGACATATATCAAAATGTATAATTACAATGCACCAATAAATGAACATAAAAAGTTAAAAAAAGAAAGGAACTTAATTGCACTATTTAAGATTAGGAAAGGTAGAAGGGGAACAAAGTTATCAATTCCAAGCTTAAAATACCATTGCACAATATGAGAATAAGTACTCATATGAATGGTGCAGCAAGGAAATTCAAAAACCAATAAAATAAAATACGTCTGCACACAGTGGAATTCAGTGCTGCAGGAGATCAGAGAGTCAAATGCAGTAGCTGTATTTTAAAAGGAGGCTGAATAATTTTATGACCACCATAAAAGAGGAGACAGGCTTAAATAGTTCCAGGAGTTTAGAAATAAGGGAAAACTTCATAACTGCAAAGGTAGTAAGACTCTGGAGTGGGTGAAATCCAAGTTTTTTTATTTACCACTTTTCCTTGGCTTTATCAAGCTTTGGCACTTCCATTAGCCAAATCAGGAATCTGTTCAACCTCGAAGCCTATGGCCTTTTGTCTTCCTCCTTATTGCCCTACCACCTTTTGTCTTTCACATTTATAATATTACTAAGGCTTTTGGCATGAATCACTGGAGATGGTGATTCTGTCTCTGGAATTCTTGCCAAAGAATTTAATCACCAAAGCGATTGGTCAAATGTTTATTTTTCACTCAGATTCCTGATACCTACTCTATGCTTCCCTCCCCTTCTTCACTTCAGATGGCATGATAGCCTGCGGAGTTACTGTGATCCAAATTACACATGAAAATTCTTAGATTTCAAATCAGTTGCCTTAACCTCTTATATACAATGCAGACCACAATAAATCTTCAGCACCTATTAGTTTAACCACATTCTGCCTCCCCCTAACAGCCTCTAGATAAATTGTGACATTCATCATGTTGACTGTTGATTGCCTAATACTCCACACTGGATCATTTCTAGGTGGTGGTACTCTGAAATAATCTCTCGTATTTGTGAGCATTCAGAAGCTATGGTGCGTTTCCATAGCTGTTCCATTTTATAAGCATGGACACTCAGTAAAGATGTCAATATACAGCAGATAATATCTCTTTTTGAAAAACTGAGAACTTCAGCTTCATTTGTGCTTAAGTGCTAGCCTCTTCTGATTCCTGGTCCTTTTCAATACACAAGATAATGCACTATAGCTAAGTAAGCCTGGTCATTATATTCACAGATATTCCTCCTTCTTCTGTTGCTTCCCTTAAAGGTTCCATCACATCCAAAATGGTCTGCCTTTCTTTCTAATAGTCTCTGTTTCCAAAATGCTATGTACTCATAAAATAGCATTTATTCATTTAAAATAACCTCATACCCCAAATAATAATCCCCAATACAAAGTTTCTATAGAACTCTCCCCAGTCCTCTGAAAAAGTATGTTTGCATCCACAAATTATGGAGAAATAAAGTGAGCAAATTCTAAAATTCTTATTTTGTACCTTTATGGATTCTGGAACATCTTCATGTGATTTTCATTTTTTTCAGCAAGTATTTGAGTATCTTCTATGTGCCAAGACACTGAGAACACACAGCAGAGAACAGAACAGAATAATGCTCTTGACTTTACTGAGTTTAGATTTTAGTAGGGAAGACAATAAATAAAGTTATTAAGAAATGTGTATAATATTAGCTAGTCTAAAAGGTATAAGTTAGGTAAAGAGGGAAGGAAGTGTTAGGGTGGAGGCAAGGAGTTAAATTTTGATAAAGTGATTAGGTAAGGCTTTCCTGAGAAAATGAATTAAAATCTGATTGAAGCAAAGGAACTAGATATGTGAATGTCTAAGGAAAGGACACTCTAGATAAAGGAATAGCTAGTACAATGGCCCAAGGTAGACCCAAGCTTGTTGTTGAAAATGGGCCAAAAGGGGCAAAGGAAGAAGCAGGAAGATTAGTCAGAAATCTATGGCTTTAATCTTGACTAGAGACTCAGGGGTTGTAGCGGGAGAGGTAACAATGGAATAAATTAAAGGCATATCTTAAATTCATGGCGAATCAGATGTAAAACACCAAAGAATGTGAGGTTCCATGGATAACACCAAGATTTGGGCTGGAACATGTAGGTCAATGAATTTTTGATGAATTATGACATGGAAGACACCTGTACAAATAAAACTGAAGGTGACAGAATATCAGCAAATCTCTTTTGGAAATGTTAAACATGTGATGTCTATTAGACATCACTTCTTGGAACACCAAGTAGTCATTTGCTGAGAAATATCTTTAAGTTTAGTGATGAGGAAAGCATAGAGGATTTTTATAAGACTGATTTCAGTGATGAAGTAGAGACACAAGGATGATTCCAGTGGGTCACAGAGAAGGGAGACTATTTGGCAACAGTGAGTCAGCAAACACAGATAACCCTTTCAAGACAAAATAGGGAACGTCTAGAGGAGGAAGTAGGGGACAAAATATGTAAACAACACGTTTACAAGCTAACCACAATATGCCAACTGCAAGGAGAAGATTGGTGAGCCCTCAAGGAAAGGGGGGTATTGCTGAAGTTCTGTCTTTGAGTGAGGAAGACATGATGAGGTTTAATCTTATCTGGAGTATTTATCCTACACCAGGAATATCAACTGTTCATCTATAGTCAAAGAAGAGAGAAGCAGGGTATACAGGGTCAAACACAGGTATCATGAGAGCACATGCTTTTTATTTTTATGTGTAAACTAGAAAGCAGATGAGTAGGAGAAGGCTGTGAAGGATTTAAAGAAAAGTAGAAAAACATAGCACTAATCTAGGAAACTTGGAGAGTAATTACATTTCCAGGATTTCTGGCAGTACAAAGGCCTGCCTTGAAATTAATGATCATGTGTTTAAAGCAAAACCAGTCATCTTAATGGTGTGTTTTATCTCCGCTGCTTGGGTTCGAGCACAGAGTAGTCAGAAAGCTTGTTTTAACCAAGATTAGGATTTAGCCAAATGAGTATAACAAAGGGAAAGGGGACAAGGGAGTTGAGTGTATTGCAAGTAAATGAGTGTAATGATTGCCCACAGAATTTAAAGTTGATAAGGGATTAGGAGGAGAGTTTATGAAGAGAGAAATCATAGCAGAACAGGGGAAGCATTGAAGGATTATAGCAATTGAGTTAACTGAGTGAATAAACTGGGAAGATAGGGATGGCGTGGGGATAAGTACATGGGATGCTTGACATCAATATCAAGAATGTGGATGGGTAATGTAGACATCAATACTATGGCCATAGGAGTGGTTGTTTAAGATACAATACAATGAAGGCCTAGAAACTTAAAGTGCAGAACACTGAAAAAATAATATATGTGGATTTTAAAATCATTAAGCATGTGACAAGAGTGGTTTGGGATTGAGGAGAAGTAGGCTCGGAAGTAAAATCTTCAAGAAATGAGGGGTACTCCCCAAAGGGATGGGTGAGGCAGAGGGTAGGCACAACAAAAGGTATAATGGATGATACTATACCCTGATGATGGGAGAAGAAAAGTGAACTACTTTTAGGAAGACAAAGGTAGGAAGAATGATCTAAAAGTGTTAAAAAGGAACAAGGAAACTGCCTGTCCCATCTTTCACCAGGAATGTGGGAGAGGGAACCGTCACATTTGAGAGATCTACAGTAGAAGCAATGTCATCAAAGGAAGCCCAGGCTTGAGTTAGACAAAAAAAGTGGAAGGAACTTCCACTAAAAAGCTAGAGAACATGGGATGTTCCTGACAACCAACCTTTGACCCTGAGAAGTTGAGGTGTTTCAAGAGACAAAAAGTAAGACAAATAGGGATGAGAGTCTGGAGGATTTGGGACTCCTGGGCTTCGGGACTGGGGGTGATATGAACACAAGTGAAGGTCATGATGGGATTAACCATGGGTCCTCATGGTTACAGGTAACATCATGGGGGAGAGGTGAGGAGCTTTTGGGAGAGTGGGCTGTTGCCAGAAGCTTGCAGCATTCTAGAGCCCCCTTGGCTCCCACTGAGGTGAGCAGGGACACTACAAAGTACAGTCTTAGTCCTATGGCTCAGCTGCTCTCCCAGTGATGCCACTCAGGGCTGTGGAAGGGGTGGTCATCCTAGTGCTCCAGCCCCTTTGTGACATCTGCCAACAAGGCTTCAAAAGTTGCAGAGACTGCACAGGCCATGGTGATGGGTCCTGTGGTCTCCGCCTTCCTCTCCAATAGTAGCCAAGGACAGAAAGGGAAATCGTTGAAAAGGCTTGGAGACAGTTTTAAAGAAAACTCTAACTACATGCATATGTTCTGTAGAGTATATGAAATATTTACCAAAACATTTTTGGAAAAAGGGGACCATTGAAAGGCCTACAGTCAATGATACAGATGAATTCTGACTTTCATTATTAAAATGTTCTCTGAATGGTAACACATCAAATCCAACCTAAGGAAATTGAGGAATGGTAGTAAATTCTAAAATGTCTCAGAGATAAGGTTTCCAGATAAAGTACAGGGGGCCAATTACACTGAATTTTAAACTATAAATAACTTTTAGTACAAGTAGGTCTCGTGCAATATTTTTACTTACTGTATTTTTATTTGTTATACCTGATATCCCTGTTCCTAAAGAAATTTTAGAAAATCATTGGAGATGTACAGATGGCTAATTGGTCTGTCTTCAAGTAAAGAACCCTGAATTAATATGTCCTAGTAATAGTAGAAAAGTCCTAAAGCCTCCTCTCAAGTTACCCTTTCTATGTTTCTCATGTTCCACATAGAGTTAGGAAAGATACATGTACAGCTGAAATTAGTCAAATAGTTACCTAAGTTACCTAAAGTGTCCCCTCTCTGCATTGTCCTATATGCTCCATTATTTCCTATGTCCCCACCATTTCAAGTGATGACTTAGGGAATGGGGAAGGAATCAATACAAGAGGATGGATCCAGCAACCATAAGAGGGTCACGATAATTTTAAGGTGTTTCTTGTTTTTTTTCAATGTGTTCTTACTTTTTGTATACCAGTGAACACAACTTTCTATTAACTCTGCAACTGTCTTAAGAAGGATGTTGCTGCAATAAAGTTCTCCATTTTGAAACTCCTGAATTCATGTTTGTGTCATAACTAAGATTCCACTTAAATTTTAAGTTTGTAACTTTTGACATGTTTTGGTTGTTATAAATAAAGGATAAATTCCCTTTTATTTCATTAATAAATCACATAAAAACCAAATGAATCAAGGAGGAGGAGGAGGAAGAGGAAGAGGGATGATCCCCAAGGCAGTTTCCCCACCCTGCTGTGAGCCTTCATAGCAGTGCCCTCCCCTGCTGGGTCTTCAGTAAAACCTATGTAGATATTCTACACATTTGTTTACCCTAATAGGTATATGAGAAAAAAGAAAGATGGAAGATGGAAATTTTTCCCAACGAAATGTTTCAAAATTCCCAATTTAAATATAAAGAACTGCAGGGCATGGTGGTGCACACTTGTAATCCCAGCACTTGGGAGGCTGAGACCAGAGGATCAGGGTTCGTGGCCAGCTTCCACTACTTAGTGAGGCTCTCCGCAACTTACTTAGACTCTGTTTCAAAAATAAAGAATAAAAAATAGGGCCTGGGGTATATATAGCCCAGAGGTAGAATGCCCCTGGGTTCAATCCCCAGTACAGCAAATAAATAAATAAATAAATAAATAAATAAAATAAACACATAAATAAATTAATTAAATAAATATAAAGGATTTAAAACTGCACATTAAGCCTGCCACTTTTATTCTATTAACTTAGAGGAAAGATGGTGTTCTCTGATTATCAGAGGGCAGCAGTTACCAGAGCATACCTTGTATCATACCACCTAATGGCATAAGTCACAGGGATGGCTGCAACATGAAAGAAATGCAATATATTAAAAACCTACTGTCAATCCAGTGGGGAAAGCCAGCTGGATAAATCAGAATAGACTTCAAATAATCACTATATATGAACCTGCAAATTTATCCACATTCCTATCTCAAAAGCTAACACATTTCATGCTCTCTCTCATATTTAAATCTAGATAAGTGAATTTCCAATATCCTTTGAGGATGCAGCTGTTGTTTAACACTGTGATTTCATATTTACACAGCGCTTCTCATCATAAGATCTTAGACCATTCTACCGGCATAATTCAGTATTAATAACCATAAAAAAACAATAATTTCAGCTACATTATTCTACTGGGCAACTAGTCAGGAACACATTTATTTTTCTGGGCATTTGGAAGTTCCTGCTTTATCTTCCAGGGGAAAATGCAGCCAAAGCTTCTAATCCTCCAGAGGAAAATAAAAAAATAATTAAGGCCAGTCAACAGGACAAAAGAGGGATGTTTCCAAACAAACTCCACTTGTGGGAACCTCTAGAAAACTGCTTTATATTTTCCAGGAAAGAAAAAAATTGGCTAGGAAAGGTAGTGATAATTTTTGACATTTATATAGGAAAGAAAACTAAGATTCTTACACAGGTTAGCTATTTGGATAAATTTGTATTTTTAGACTAATGTGGCAATTCTCCAACATATAATATAAATAAACAATTAGAAATGTGTTTCCTATAGAAATAAAGAATTCAACCAGCCCCCTCTATAAGATTGCACATAGGATGATTTCATCCTCTTTATAGCCCGCGATCTTATTGCACCCAATAGTGTAGCCAGGATGGTTATTGAACAACTAGTAACTGATACTGAGGCAGCCTGCATCTGTTCCCAAATCCCCCAGTGACTCCCTCTCATCCCACTGGATAAATCTGATCTCCTTCTATTTTTCTCACCTAAATATTACCTATTTACTTGATTCCATCTCAAGACAGCTTTCTTTCAGGTACTTCCACATCCCTTTCCCCAATATTTAAATATAGGACCATAAGTGAAACAGGCTTTAGCACAACACACTGGTTCCCAAGTCAGAATGACCATTGAGAGTTGAATTTAAAATTGATGGAGAAAAGGGAGGAAAACTCAAAGCAAGAAACTGAACAAATGTTCTTTATTCTATCTTATAACCAATATGCAGTTATGTGTGTGTGTGGAGATTGGCTGTAAAACTCAGCAGTCTCTTACCAGATGCTAACAATGATTTTTAAACAGTCCAAATAACTAGGATAACCATGCCTCATTAAATGACATTGTGCGTGTCAAACACCTTACAGCTTGGTTTATTTTGGTTGATTTGCATATCAAAATCTTCATGGTACCTGCATCATTTCTCTCATTGTAAAATGAAATATTCTCTTGAAGGTTCAGTTTTCTTTATTTTTTTAACCATCCACCCGTCAACCCTCCTCCCCCCAAATGTGCATCATTCACTCAAATCAGGTCACAAAACTGAAGAAGTAGCATGCTGGGAGGAGAGAGTGAACATTGGACATTATTACACACTGAGATTACTTAAGTAGCTCCATAGAAAGAAATTGCATTTCCATGTCACAGTGGTCTGAGATGGATTTAGGACAAGACAAGGCAAGTAATAAGGATGTCTGTTGAATGTCATGAATCCCACTAAATCAATTAGTTGCTAAGATATAAGAAGATTTCCTCTACCCTCTTCCTCACCCCCAGTGCTATAAAGGCCACGAAGTTACCAAGCACAGGGGACTACAGTGCTCCGCCAGAGTTCAGCAGCTACAGGAGGCTCCTAAATGGAAAATTACTCCAATTGTGACAGTGCGATTTCAGATGGCAAGAATCACCCACGATCCTGAACCTCTCTGCTGAAGCTCAGAGAAAGACCTAAGTGTTTATCCACTCTAGACATACAATTAGCTGAAGTTTTTATCTCCACATCTGAAGAGCCTAAATCAGACGAGTGCCCTATGAGCATTTCTGACCGAGAAATGGAGGACGCAGTCTCACACTGGGCTTGGTTTCTTTTTCTTTCCATTAACTGACTCTTTGAATAGGCAGCAATTAATCACTTGCCTCTACATACAAAGACAAAATTAGAGCTTTGTATTCTAACTCCAATTTGATGTGTATTTAAGGGTAAAAGAATCATCCAGCATGGTGCGCATCTTCAACATTGAAATAAGAAAAATGTAGTGACCAAGCAATTTTCTATCTCAACAAGAATGGGTCATTTCAGCACAAGGAATTTTTATTTTAAATAAGAAAGTTATCCTACCATCTTTGGAGGGTTATAATGTACAAATAAATTTATTACTAGTGATTTATAAAATAACTACAAAGAACATACAACCAAAAGGGTGTTGTGCCCATATTGCTGTGAGAGATTATACTCAATCCATGCATTCTCTCATTGCCCTGGACCTCTTTGGTATTTTGCTTTGGAACTTAATTTAGACATTAGAGTGCATTTACTCTGCTCATGTTTGTCCCTTGAGGCTGAATTTTATTTCTGAAAGCTTCCAAAATTCATTTGGAAATTCATCAGTCAAGTCTGATGAATGAAAGTTTCCATTGATGACTTTGGAAATCAGCACTTGCTCCTTAATGAATAACATGTTTATCATGTCCACTCAGTTAAGCAACAGACACTTATTGACTGAGACATTATCATGTTTAAGGAGTTGAGATTGAGAGCTCCAAATAAGAAGACATATGGACCCTCCCCATTGAAGAGTTCAAAGTCTGTTGGAAAGAAAGAGCTAGATACTTCGACAAATCCAACACCTTACATGATTTATAAGTGGTGTGTGAGCACGTACAAATAGGTAATTAATTCTAAATGAAGGGATCATGAAAAGGTTGGTGGAAAAAGTTGAATTTTATCTGAGCCTTGAGAAATGAGTAGCATTTCAACTGGGAAAATCAGTAAAGGGTAGGAAAGGAAGCACAGGTATATGTCAAGCAAATGTGATAGCAAAAGAAGGTATAGAGTGTGCTTATGGTGCTACATGTATCCTATTGTAAGTTATTTGCAAAATGTAAGGCTACAGAGTTGAGACAGAGCCACTTAGAAATGTACCTCTAGATAGGACCTGTAAAACCATCTAATTCTTCTTCTGTGTGTTACAGATGAAGAAACAAAAAGTATCCAGATGACAAGAATAACAAGAGTTCTAGCCAGAACTGAACACTGATGTTCTGCCATCCAAACCAGTTTCTTGTGCACTACCATGTGCAGGTTGGCGTCACGTGGTGGAAGGTGGTTCTTGTAAGCAGTAATTAGTTCGTACTTTTTGAGCCAGAAAGTGGTAAGATCAGATATGCATATGTCACTACAGAAATCCCTACAAGCAGCAAGAAGGAAACAGAGAGAAAGGATTGGTTTAAAAGCTTCTCCAGTCATCTGAGTTGGAAATTCTGAGAACCTGAATCACAACTTTGATAGCAGAAACATAAAGGAAGTGATGGAGTGATGGAGTCAAGTGTTGTTTCCAGGGTGAAATTGCTACAATTTGATGATGAAAGAGAAGGAAGAATTAGAGGTGTTGATCAAGATCTAGAGACAGAGTTAAGGCAGATATTTCCCCCTCAACTGAGAAAGGGAAAGGAGAATGAAGATGAGACATGGAAGGACAAAGAATTAACTCTGTTCTCCAATCTTGGTGAATGGCACTCAGAATCTAAAAAGAATTTGTCTGTGCTATAAGTTTCAGGCCCATGGACCATACATACAAAGACACCAAATGGGACCAAAACATCAACTTTATAAATGGCTGGTGAAGAATGACACCAAATGTGAGCTTTATCCTGGAAAAAGCTCAGGAGCACTATCCTGGATATCTACCAAAAGCACTCTTATTTTGTACCCCAAGTCAAGAGTCTGCAAAATAGAGCAATATGTCTTCAGGATAAACTCTGAGTAGACTTCCCAGTCAGCACCAAGGAGCAGCTGCACAAATCCAGATATGTGTGGACAAGAGAGAAAGAATGGTCAACACATCCCCCAAGAATAGAGGCTTCATGTCATGGACATGGATGGAGATGGGAGGCAGAGGAACCCTCTACATCAGCACAGGTAAAGGAAGGGGAGGTCTCTTGCCTGGTTCTTTCTTTTTAGGACAGCAGCCTCTTCCTCTAATAGATCATAGTCCAACAAGTATCAAACTCTGACCGAACCAATTAACCAATCCTCCTCTTTGAAGGAAAAGGAGAAAGAGGCAGGAGTTCTCAATATGTTCCCATGAAGGCCAAACTTACAACTGAAAAAAATTAAAAACAGGAAAACTTCCAAGTCACCTTCTCCTCCCTTTTCCCATAGTGGGCAAACAATTCTTAGGCCCTATCAGTTCTGTTTTCTAATACAACATGATTTTATTTCTTCATTTGCCCATTCCCACCAGTATTGTCTTCATATTTCCCTGAGATCAGTGTAGTGGAATCTCCCAAATAATATTCTCGTCTCTGACTCTACAACATTCCATTTAGTTCTTTACAATGCATTTAGAACATTTAGTTCTAAAATGCAATATAATTACACTATTCTCCCAATTAAGACCCTCCAAGTCATCCCAGTCATTTCCAGGATAACATAGAAATACTTGTCAGGATTATGTTATTGAAATTATTTGTTGCCATGTCTTTCTATCCTACCAAATTTTTAGGTCTTTCACTGAAGAGGCTAACTTATCTTTGTATTGCCAAAGCCTACAAATGTACTGAAGTATTAGAAAATATATTTGACCTGTACTAAACCCTTCTACATCTGACCTTGCCTATTTCTACAACTTTACATCCCATCACAACCCCACCAATCCCTAACTAAATCTCATATAAGTTCTAATTCCAGGTTTACCAAACTATTTACAGATGTCTGCTTGTTCTTTGCTCTCTTTCTCCTCACAATTACACACTATTTTTGCCTCTTCTTTCTGTTGCATTTGTCCACTTAGGTATATTTCTGATATACTGTATATATTTTTAAAAATATGAGCTCATGCCTTCCTTCTTCCCGAGAGCCTTCCTTCCTTCCCTCTATCCTTCCTTCCCTCCTTCCTTCCTTTTTTCAAATAGTCTTTCTTAATTCTAGTCTTTTCTTCCTACCACATCACTGGGCCCAGACTCCCCATAGTATGTATGCGTATTTCTATCACTACATTTATCAAAATGGTTTTTCATGGTTATTTACCTTTTCTCTATCCATATAGATGTCAAATTCCTTAACTGGTTATCTCTGGAAATAGGACTGAGTGACACATATATAGATTAAGTGGGGAAGGAAGGAAGGCTTTCACATATTAAGTTATTCAACAGAATATTCATTGGGAAATGTCCAGGAGATCCATAGAATAAAGAGGACAGAAGGCTGATTTTCTATTCTTCTGTTTCCTTGCTAATTACTTTGCTTTAATAGACCTTAAGAAACAATTCAATAACGAGAGGGTCATTCCAAATTGCATTTTAAGTTATTAGAAGACAGCAAAACCAAATCTTTTAGGAAAAGCCATTTTTTATTAAATATTTAACTTTCTTTACTTTGGCTTAAGGCCTGTAGAGTCATTTGAGTCTAAAATAAAGGTCTCCTACTTTATTGAAAGGTGCCACTGCACAAAGAAAGAAAGGACAAACTTGACCACATATATTAAGTACTTGGCAATTCTCTGGACCACTGGAAGAGTACCATGTCCTCTGGTACACTATCTGGTTAATGACTTCTTACCAGGTGGACACATTTCATGGGCATGGTCACAATTATAAAACCATGTTTTGTTTTGTTTTTGATGAAATGCAGAATTGTGTTAGCAAGAAGCTGCAGTGAAGCCTGTCACTCTCTAACACTGGCACAGCCTCTAGCTTGCCAAGCTCCAGCCAGGAGAAGAGGGTAGGATATGTCTATAGCTTGGCTTGCACAAAGTATCCTGCCCACAGACAGACCCATGATTAAGCACCTAGGAAGCCACTGGCTTCAAAAGCTGCCTACAAAAGAGGGTCTTATTGGAGGGGTAGAAAAACCTCATCTATATAGGGTTGGTACTATGGCCCTCCATGAAAGTAGAGTTCCACTATCCTTCTCATTCTCAAACATTCCTCTAAGTCTGGTACGAGAAATCACGCAGGACTTTAAAACAGATTTGCACTTCCACAGTACATCTCTTAGAGCTTTGCAGGAGTCAAGTGAGGCCAATCTGGTTGGCCTCTGGGCAGACAATAACCAAACCATACAAATGTGTAACAGTTATGCCAAAAGAATCCAATATGATGGTGAAAGTTTCATTCTCAGATATATATATATATATTTCTTATTGATAGTTCTGAACATTAGGTATTTCCCCCTCATGGAGTCATGAGGTAACTAAGCACATGATTGTGAGTGAAAAAAAATGAGGGACAGAAATCAGGAATTGGCAGGGATTTTTTTTTTTTTGTACTAGAGGTTGAATCCAGAGGCATTCTACTTCTGAGCTACACCCCTAGCCCTATTTTTTATTTTGAAACAGAGTCTTGCTATGTTTTTTATTTTGAAACTGAGTCTTGCTAAGTTGCTGAGGAACCTCACTAAGTTGCTGAGACTGGCCTCAAACCTGTGAATCTCCTGTTTCAACTTCCCAAGTACTGGGGTTATAGACATACCCAGCTCAGTTTTTCCATTTTTAATTAGTATTAATTCTGGGATATAAAGGCACATGTGTGAAGTTTTAGTATTAATTCGGGGGTATAGCATTCATACAAGTCAAAATTTTTCAATGAACCAGTTTTAATAGTTCAGCTTTATAAGAATTATAGATATACCTGTTAACTGTTAACTTTTTCTGGACAAATGACAGCATTTGGATTTTTCTAAAACGAGGAAATTTCTTATTGACAGCAACTCAATGATATTTGGGTTAGTCAGCCTTGTGTCGCTGTGACCAAAACACCTGAGAAGAACAACTTGGAAGAGAAAAAGTTTATCTTGGCTTATGGTTTCAGAGGTCTCAATCCATGGGCAGCTGGCTCCATTTCTTTGACCTGAGGTGGAGCAGAACATCATGGCAGCTGCACATGGTGGAAGAAATCTGCTTAGATCTTGGAAGCCAAGAAGGGGGGAAAGGCAGGAAGAGGCCAGGGATAGATACTGCCCCAGAACCACACCCCCAGTGACCTACTTCCTCCAGTCACACTCCACCCGCATACCTCCCAGTATTCCATTCAAATTATTAATCCTTCAAGAGGCTTAATCCAATGATAAGGTCAGAGCTCACATGATCCAATCATTTCATCTCTGAACATTATGTGTTGCCTAACACATGGGTTTTAGGGGGACATTCCAGATCCAAACCATAATAGTATTTGTAGTATTTTTTTTACCATACAGTAGATTCCATCTATTCATGATACTTTTCCTAATTTTATCTATTCTGTGCTATTTCTGTAAGTATGCTATTAAACTACTTTTAAAAAGAAATGTGAATGTCCTTTAAAAATTCTTACAGGAATAAACAAAAAAAACTGAAATGCTTTTAAAAATAAAACCATTGTAGTTAATTTGCATGAGTTAAAGCTAGAAGAAGAGATTATGGTAACAGATATCATTTAGTAAGATCAATTTAGAGTAGTACCTATAAGTAAGTTGCAAGAAAACAAGAAACTTTAGTCTACAAAGCTGTGCTGTTAACATTTTTGTTTCTTTGTAACAAAGAAAATCAAGGTTCCTCTCAGTGATGGCAAATATGAAACATAACTGACACTTCCATTCAGCATCTATTTTGTCTTTTCCTTGTCTATCCTCATTTTCATGACAAGCCTATTTGACTAGGGTTCCTCATTCAGTCAATAAATGTTTATTGCATTCCTATTATGTGAACACAATGGTTAACAAAATACATTCTTGCCCTGAAGCTTAGCAGGCAGATTAAAAAAAAACACACAAAGATAAGATCAAGGTGTGATAAATGCTAAACTGAGGAAGCAGGTAGAAAGAGAACATAATTTAATCTGAGAGAAGGGGCCTTTGTGAAGATTTGTAGGTAGAGGTCATTGTTAAACTGAGCTAATCAAGTTAAAAAGGAAGGCAGAAAAATGGGGAAATGAATCAGGGAACAGAGAGATTTCCCATTCTGCAGGAACAGCATATATAAAAGTAAGGAAAAGCATATTTTTTGAGATTTACAAACATTTCAGTGTATTGCAATATATACTATGATGTAAGAAAAGACAGGAGATGAGGCTAAAAAGATAAATAAGGCATAATCATAAAAAGTCTCATAGGACAAGCTCAGGAGTTTGGGTTTTATTCTCAAGACTGTGGGGTGCACTGAAGGTCTTTAAGCAATCAGTCCCATAATTGGGGTAGAAAGATCACAGGCTATTAGTACAGACAAAGCAAAGACTGGAGATGGTTTGGAGATTGTTGTGATAACTCAGGTAAGAGAGATGAGGGCTCCAATCCAAGTCAGTAGTAATGCTTTGGAGAGGCGAGGATAAATTTAAACCGTTAAGAAGGAAGCTGCAACAGTATTCGTACATAGGTGTAGGCATAAAAAAAATGAAGAAATTGTTCTCTATGTTCCTTTTACAATGTGTTTGTTTGTTTTTTGTTTTGTTTTTCATAATCTGTGGAACCTAATCACTAATGGTAGTTAGACATTCATGAAGTCTTCCAAGGCAGCTATGCATCTAGTCATTTATACTGATAGTCTAAGAATACTGAGAGAAATGAAACTTTCTGTCCAATTAACAAGTATATTTTTCATTGCTCTAGAAAAAAATAGAATGTTCAACATAATATCTAAGGGATAAATGAAAAATACCTGAAAAGCTAAGAAGCACGAAGACTGAAATTTGTGAATATTATCCCTATATAAGTTACTAGTAGCTTAAAAATCAGCCATCAGTGCCTCTGCGAATCTGTTGTGTTTCTGATTTTGTTGCTGATTCTGCTCAAATCCAGAGAAATTTGTATAACTATTATTATATAAGTTTACATCCCATTTTTTTTAATCTCAAGCAAATCTCAAATCTAATCATAAACCTTTAGGGTTTTGCTCTCTAAAATCTAAGAACAGACTGAAATGCTTTTCACATGTGCATAAAATCTATATAGTAAGTATAGTTCTCTATAGTCGCTATTAAGAGACTTCTCAACCAAAGTTGAAAGAGAATTTCAAAAAGTTTCAAGTATCATTCAGTCTTTGTTTTTTACTACATCAACTTGAGACAAAAATAAAAAAGGAAAAAAGTAGTAGTTTATGCCTTGAGCAAACAAAGAGGAATAACATTGAAAATCCAAACATATCACCCTGAGAGTCTCTTTTAAGGAAAAAAAAAACTTACACAGACTTTTGAGAAGATATAAATGCCATGGGGTACTAAAAATATCAGTTATATAACATGAAGGGACAAGAGGCAAAGGAGTTGTTCATGAGAAAAAGTCTTCCCTAATCCCACATAATGAGCCAACCCACATAATACTCAATATTCTTTTATTGCTCCTTCTCTGGATGGTCAAAAATATAAATCCAGTAAATGCATGTTGATAGGTTTGAATCTGGGAAAAACAATATCCTTAGATTACAACCTTTGAATATAGCCCAGCAAACATAGCGGCAAACCAGAAAATTCTCTAATCATTACCAAAAAACTGTACAATAAACACCAGGAGTATGTTACATTCCCTCAGTAGCATTCACTGGAATACAATTGTTAAAAAGAAATCACCTTAAATTTTTGAGAAAACTTTTTCTAAAGTATTTTCAGAGCCAGGTGTGGTGGAGCATACCTGTAATCCCAGTACTTGGGAGGTTGAGACAGGAGGATAGCAGATTCCTGAACAGCCTCTTCAAGTAGTGAGAGTCTCAACAACCTAGAGACCCTGTTTCAAACCAAAAAATAAAAAGGGCTGGGGGTGTAGCTCGGAGATAGAATGCCCCTGGGTTCGATCCCCAGTACCACCATAAAAAAAGTATTTTTAGAGAAGTTAGAAATTAGACAAATAACTACCTTGATCTAGCACCCTACATTGGAAGAACAATCCTACCTTGAAAGAATAGTAGATCCCAAAGACGTCAGGTCCTAACTCCTAGAACCTGTGAATGAACCTGTGAAGAGTCTTTCCCCAGATGATTAAGTTAATAATCTTGAGATGGGAAAATGATTTTGGATTATATGGATGGGCCCTAAATGCAACCAAAGTGTCCTTGTAAGAGAGGAAGGGGAGATTTGATAATGAACAGGAAAAGGGATGTGATCATGGAGGCAGAGATTGCAATCATTTTGGCCATAAGGTAAGGAACCCTTGGAGTCACCAGAACCAGAAAAAGACAAGGGAAGGTCTCCCCTTGAGTATCTAGAGAGAGAGACCCCTTGCCCACACCTTGACTCCAGCCCAGTGATGCTGATGTGGGCTTCTGGCCTCCAGAACTGTAAGAGAATGACTTTCTTAAGTTGGTGGTAACTTGTCGGAGCAGCTGCAAGAAGCTAATCTAGTTGCCTTGGGTGTAGTGGAGAATGGGGAAATTTCCCATCACTCACTTTGCTCACTCAGCAGTTTGACACGGTGAGCTCAGGGCCCTGGGAAGAAGACTGAAGCGTTTTCCCTGCTTTAGCTGAAGGCGGTTGAGCACAGACCACCTCCTGAGTACTCTCACACTGGAGGAAATTCAAACTTCTGTGGAATCAGGACAGCCCAGCCTACTGAGTAGCCTGAGTTAGGGGTGGGTAAGTGACTGCCTCTTTTTCCATGTAGTTGCACCTAGAAGCATGTTGGTAGCCTGCAATTTCCCTGGTAAAGGGAAATCAAAAACCCGTATAAAGGGCTAGGATGTCTCCCAGAGAAGGATACTCTTCTCTCAGACCCAGCATTCCTGAGCAAAGTGACTTTGGGCAAGTTGCTAACCTACTTCACAACAGTGTCATAGGGCAGCTTTGCAATTAATTTGTGAAATGCCCTTTGGCCCACAGAAAATCCATTCAGCTTGTGAGATTTGCATCTCCCAGAGCTACTGATTTGCATACCATGCAACGGTGCCAAGGAAGCAAGCATTTGCCTGCAGTAAATACACACGCAGAGCGCGCTCATAAACACAGATTCCCTGCAAGATCCAAACACAAACGAAAGAAGGAAAGGGGGAGAAGACATTTATGTCAGTCCTATTCAGCAAATCCTATTTGACTCATTCTGATTCCATTTAGCAAGCAGGTATATTGGCAAGCATTTATTTCCTTGGACACTGTGAGTCTGTGGACAAAATGTGTGCAGATGCTTTTGGATCCTCAGGAAAAGGGCACTGTATAAATTCAGGGGACTATTATGTGAGAGAGACAGTGTCTTTAGCTCCCGGTCTTAATAAAGAACTAAGCATAAGGCCTATCAGACTTCTAGATCAGACACCAAATTGACCCCTCTGGGAGCCAGGAGAGGCTCCGTCTCCTGCCTGCCTTTTGCAGCAGTGGTAATAAAGGAGCACTCGCCAAGGATTAACTAAAGTTCACATACTGCCTTAAAGAGAAAAGTCTTGATTTAAGTGCTGGAAATTTATATTAGTGGGAGGGGAAAGATGAGAGAATGGCACAAAGAATGGAAAGTTACGGAAAGTTAAAATGAGAAATATAAGTGGAAGCAGGTCTAAGAGAAAGATGATACATCAGCTATGAGGACAGCATAGGGGATAGGAAAGGTTGTCTAAATAAAAAGACTATCCCTCCACCTGTGCTGGCTAGGGATGCTCCTCAAGTCCTAAAGGGAAGTACATCCATTAGGCAACAAAAGAATCATTATTCAAAATGAAGAGACAAGAAAAAGAGCAGAAGAATATCACAGAATGAGAGAAAAACAGAGTTCAGAGAACAAAAGGTTAAAAGGGGCTAAGGGAAGCCGGGAGTGGTGGCACATGCTTGTAATCCCAGTACTTTGGGAGGCAGAGACCGTAGGATCCGGGTTCACAGCCAGCCTCAGCTCTCTCTCTCTCTCTCCCTGTCTCTCTCTCTCTCTCTCTCTCTACCTAGTGAGGCCCTCACAACTTCGTGAGACCCGGTTTCGAAATAAAGTATAAAAAATAGGGCCGGGGGTGTAGCGCGGAGGTAGAACGCCCCTGGGTTCAATCCCCGGTGCCGCAAAAATAAAAGGGGGGGCTAAGGGAGATGATAAATATTACAGAATGAAATTCATGGGATCTATAACAGGATTTATGATAGCGTTCTTCCGTCCCAATTCATTTGAAAGGCAAGGATTGTTTCTTGATTTTATAAAATCAGAGGTAGCTTAGTCTATCACCTTCCTGCTAGAAAAAATGATGTGAACAAACCCAATGGAGACATGGTCTAGCCTCTTGGCATATGGCAAAAAGAAATACTTTACTCACATTTAGATTTTCTAGCATAAAATACGCTGACCATCAAAGCTGTGTTTGCAGACAAAAAGGCAATTTGGCAGAATTTAGTTGAAAAGTTGAACATAATTAAATTGATTTTCAGGCTACTATAACCAAGCAAATGGTTAGCTCTTTTGTTTATCCGTTTCTTTGTTTTTTAATCTGAATCCCCTGAACTTTATGTAGATGTAGTTAACAACAGAACCTGAAAAAGGTAAACATTTTTAAAGTTTACCTAAATTGTTAGGGGCAAAGATATTATACCTCAATTTGGTTTTCAATATAGACAATTCCAAATCCCAACTCATTGTTTTACAAAAAACTTGGACAAAATCCATCAAAATAATTACATCTCTCTTTGTGATGTGAGATAAAATAGGGAGTAGAGACTGACCAAACTTGGAATCTGCTCCACAGTCTGAGGAAAAACAAAATTTCCCCAGCCCAGTGTGAGCAGATCTCACATCAATGTCCAATCTGCCAAACTCTGTTTCTTCAGGAGTACTCAGTCCCCTTCCCTGTTCCAAGTGTATAATTAAACCACTTCATCTGAGTGGCATTTTAGGTTATTAACATCTCATTTTTCTAGCTTCATCATTCGTTTATTGAACAAAAGTATTAGACAGGATCCAATTGAGGAATACAAAGCACATCAGTTATTTCAGTAAAGAAGATTTAACACAAGGAATTGTTAATTAGGTATTATAAAACTGAAAACATGGAAATACCACAAAAGTAGTAACAGGAGAAAGACCCTTCCTCCCCTTGGGCTGGTAATAAGGGGAGCTAATGGGAACACTGAACTCAGAGTTTCGTTGTCCAGTATGGTAGGCACCAGCCATGTGTGACTTTTCAGCCACTCAAAGTGTGGTTAATCCAAATCTCAATGTCCTGAAAGTGCAAAATATTCACCATATTTCAAAGAATTAATATGAAAAGGAAGGTTAAAATACATTATTAATAATTTTTATATTGAATACATGTTAAGGTCGTAGTTTTTGATACATTGAGTTAAAGAATATATGTTTACTTCACCTATTTCTTTTTTTTTTACTTTTGTAATGTGGCGAAAAATTTAGAATTTCATGTGCAATTGCATTTTATATCCATTGGACAGTTCTGGCCTACTGGCTTTGAAGAAAGCCGCCATAGAGCTCAGACAGTCTTTCGAGAAGGTTTCTGGGTTTGTTGTTGGTGTATGTGAAAGGGAATAGTGAAGCTGATTCTGGCAGTGTAAAAATCTGCAAATGGGAACCAATTGCTGATGAGTCAACTGTCTCTGCTAAAGTGAAGAAGTGTTGCTGCATCGGTGCTGACAGGAACAACAGAAAAACCAGGAGGATGTCTTTTCCATCCCCAGCCTTGCAGTTTTCCTCTATTGCCTCTGATTGGCTGATAGGACCAGGACAGGAAGGGAGAAATGTGATTTACAGGGTTCCAGCCTCAAGTGTAGAATATAGAATGGCAAATTTGATATTGAAAAGCAAATAACTTAATAACCCATGCAATAAATATTCACCAGAAGTCGGGCCTGGTTTTAGATATTAGAGACACAACCAGGAACCAAAGTCCCTGTCCTCATTCAGCTTCCATTCTAGCAGACAAACACACCAATAAATAAGATGATTGCTGAGTGTTAATGGAAAGAAGAAAATAAGTTTATGGATTAGAAGGAAACAAAATGACATCAGGGCACACATAGCTCCTGGAGGGACCAGGGTACCCTTGGCCACCTCACACAGATCATGAGAGGCTCTGGGACACATTGGGTTCTGCCAGAAGTCCAACCTCTGCTGTTAGGCATGCCAATGGCATCTCATGGTGATTCACCATCACAATTACAGGGTTTGCACTGTGCACTGATATACAATACAAATGTCAATACAAATTGTTGCCCTGCTACCCAAGGGAAATTAGTATTATCACTGGACCTATGAAGAAACCCCTGGGCTTCAAGGTCATCCACTTCAGTATTGTGTCAGAAAAATCAGAATTTTGTTTACATTGACTTGATAGATTTATTCTTTAACCCAGATTCTAAGAAGTAAGAAAACCATCTTGATCCTTCAAAGTAAAGAAGCATTTCAAATCTGGTTTCCTTTTGGCTTGCATCATGCAGAAATAGGAAGCCTAATAACTTCATAACCACCCTTTGCTACTCTCAGACAAGAATGGTGGTAGCAAAGCACATTTGTGTTCAGTTCCTGTTTTCATGTGTCCAGAGAAGATCCATGTCCTACTGGACAGCTCTTTCCCTGCTTTGATAAACCAAACTTAGCTCCATGGATGATGTTGACACTTCAAAGCTTTGCAGACAACCCTGTTTCAAGGCGAAAAATTGAACATGGTTTTCAAAAAGGAAAAGAGTATTTTTACAACTTTGTAACTTTTAATAATTGGGTCCATTGACTTCGGACTGCTATTGGACAAATGGTGACTGTCCACTGTAAAAACAATATAAAATTTAAAATATGAAGAAGAAGAAGGTAATAAGATGAAAAGATGAGGTTGGACACTGCTTTAGATAATGACACCTCACTGAGGAGATGACCCTTGACCTCACATCTAAATGGAGGGGAAGAAGGAAGAGGAAATGTTCCAGGCAGAAAGAATAAAACTTGCAAAGTCTCTGAAAACAAACCCATCAGGGATTGTAGCTGGAACAGCACTGTCAGGGGGAAAGAGGATGAGGAATGGTTGGGACGGGATTATGTCAGGCCCCTGGAAGTCATGATAAGTAATGCGGATTTTAACTTAATTGCTATGGGAACCACTGTAGGATTTTCAGCAGAAGAGTGATATGATTTGATTTACATTTGTAAAAGGTCATTCTGGCTGCTGTGTAGAGGGAGACTCTGGAGGGGCAGGAATATGAGGGAGACCAGGACGCTATTGCAATAGCCAAGGTAAAAGAGGGCAATTCCTGGGGCTGCGGTGGAAGCAGTGGAAATGTTTAGAAGTAGTGTCTTCAAGATCTGGATTAGAAGCTGAGCCAACAGTACCATTAGAGAATGGAATGATTCATGTAATTCGCTCAAGTAAACTTTCCAAATAGCTCATGCTTAACTTTAAACACCAAAATTTCTTTTAAAAAATAAAAACTTGTCTTTATGGAAATCATTCAAAGTTGAACAAAACATTCCTTGATCATCTTCCATCGAAAATTCTAACCAAATTCACACGCTGTTATTTTGACACAGGCTCCTGTTCTCCAATTTTCTCTGCCATCTGACACACTCTCTGTCAATGTCTTGAGTTCCTCAAATCCAATTACTTTCACTCCATATGTTAAAGCTCGGCTTGTTTGGAGGCAAATCTTAATTAGGATGAAAAGATTATTTTCCATTTAATCTAATCCACACATTGGCTACACTATTTAGATAGAAACTGCACCTGCCTGACTCAGGTCAGCATCTGCTGCCTGGCATGTCCATGAAGCCTGTGCTTACCAAGGCCTTCACCTAAACAAAATTATCTTTGCTTCTGAGACACCAGCCGTGTTTAGCTGCTATGCCCCACTAAGGTTAAAATCGACACAATTCACACTTACTAATGCCAAGTAACCAGCCATTCAGAAAAGCTCATCTTCAGATCAAGGTTCAGTATCCACTCCTTGTCTGTTTTTCAATAATCTCAGCCAATTCCTAAAGATACTAGGTTTCAAGGGACCATAAATGGCCTTTGCTTCTTACTTTCCCAAGTTCCAAATGACAGTCTGAATTAGAAATCAGATTATCATTTACTAATGGATCAAAACTACAGCTAGAGAGTTCGATTTAAGGACAATGATTTTCTAGTATGTCCTCCTGGACTGAATGCAACCCACCAAACTATAAACCTACCACCGTCGATGAAATGTGAAGATGCAAATCAAGTTAGAGTGAGACAAAAGCATATAAAAGGTGAAGAAGTGAACTGGGCATGGTGGTGCATGCTTGTAATCCCAGTACTAGGGAGACTGAGACAGGAGGATAGCAGGTTCAAGTCCAGCCCCAGCAACTTAGTAAGGCCCTCAGCATGTTAGTGTGATCCTGTTTCAAAATTAATAAAATAGGGTTTGGGGTGTAGCTTGGAGGTAGAATGCTGCTGGGTTCAATCCCCATGAACACACACACACACACACACACACATACACACACACACACGTAAAGAAGTAGAGACAAAAAATAACACTTGAGTATTCTCATAAAGCTGGGACCTGAAGTAGAAAAGAGGAATGGAGTCATAGCTGGAGGGAATGTCAGATCAATGAAGATTATATTTTAAGAAGGGAAGTAGTGGAACATGTTTATGTATTCATGGAAATAATCAAGAGAAGAGAGATTGAGGAGGTAGGAAAAGTGTGTGTGTGTGTGTGTGTGTGTGTAATGTATAAATATGTGTGTGTGTATATATATATCTCAGAAAACATGGTGACCTTGAGAGTCAGTGGGTGGGCTTTAGGGCACTGGTCAGGAGACTGGCCTCTGTAGTAACATGTGGGACTATAAGAGTGTTGGGGACAAATGAACTTAGGTTTCTAGATTTAGTTGTGGGCAGATGGAGTTTTCATTCTGTGTTTTCTATTTTCTGAATGAAAAATGAAGTGAGGTATTCAGCTAAGAATGAGAGGGTGGGAGGTGTGAAAATTGAGAGTTTGAAATTAAAATCGTGCTGGATAGGGAGGCAGAGTTACTGAGGAAACAATTTCTGAGTAGTGCCGAAGGTCCATTTGAGGTGTGTGATGACTTCAAGTGAGACGGGTCAGCTCAGCCGGGTAACTTTCTCCAGCAATACTGAGAAGCCCTGTGACAGCCAGGAGAAGCCAGGTGGACTCAACTGAAGATGGGTTATTGCAGGTCCAGATGGATGAGGAGCTTCTGCTAACGGAGTCCAGGGCATTTGCAAGAGCTCAGGTATATTCATTTACTCAGAAATCACTGATCTAGTATATGTCAAGAACTCGTCAGAAGTAACAGCTAAGCAAGAGGGAGAGGCCCCTGCTGGCTGCTAACTAGGGCTTCCCCAGAACTGGGTGTAGATTTTTTTCTTTAATCCATTTCTTTTCTTTTCATTCTTCTTGGAAAAAGACCAAATAACCAAAAAATTGGTAATATATATCTAGGACACACCATGTTTTTATACTTTAATTGGTGCTTTATAGTCTTAAAATCTCACATGATAATGTAGTTCATAGTGACAGTGACATACGTGCACACAGCACTTGGTGAGCTTTTCCCCGGCTCTCTCCCCACGCCCTCCCTTCCCAATACAGGGTATTAAGATTGGCATTAGTATTTTCACATATTTACAAAAATGTCAGTGGAAGTGTTTCCTTCATTAATTTTACATTCCACCTCCTTCCCCAAAACTACCTCCCTCACTCCACTGGAGCTTTTCCTCCATTGTCTAAAGTCCCTCTTGTATCCCCATTAAAGTCTCTCTTCTATCCCCATTACTCCCTATAAGCTAGGCACCTTTAACATTATCTCACTGATTCACACATCCGTGCCATGAGGAAATCACTATTATTCTTTCCATTTGCAGATGAGGGGGAAAAAAGTACAAACACAATAGGTAACAGATGCAGATGGTCATGTTATGTTGGGAGACTGGTTTATAGACTCTTGCTTCTATAAACCTTTATCAATTGCGGGGGGGATCCTGTATTACTTGGGGGGGTAACCCTGAATATTTCCATTAAAATCTCCCATTTATCATATTAGCATACCGTCACTCTCTTATATGGAGATCCTTTTGAAAGAAGAACTTTAACTGTTATAAAATTTGAGGGAAATTATTACTCCAAATGATCTAAATTTACAAATTGAGCAGTCTTGCCTATATAAGCAATGATTAAAATTCTACACACAGGGAAATAACTACTGTAATACTACTATAATCTCTCTCCTCCCTAAACACTCTTGTGGGTGATACACACTGAAGAAAATATGTTTTACTTAACAATTTCTACTTAAGAAAAACAAAGTGAATTTCTAAATTTGGGGCTGGAAGTAAACAAACACTTCCCCTCCTTAGCTCTTCTTCCTTCCTTCCTTGCTAATCAGACCAAGATAATTGTTCTGCCCTAGAAAATGGCCAATGACTAACATAGACTATTGTGTAGGGTTTTCCCCCCTCCATATGAGAAATTAGATTTAAAAAGCACCCCTTCCTATTCATGAAAAATCACAAAATTAAAAAGGATTGAGAGGACTTAGGCTTTGCAGCAAGGGTGAAGGTCACTCACTCTTTTTTTTTTTCTTGCGGTACCGGAGATTGAACCCAGGGGTGTTCTACCTCCGCACTACACCCCTGGCCCTATATTTTTTATTCTTTATTTTGAAACTGGGTCTCACGAAGTTGCGGAGGGCCTCACTAGGTAGAGAGAGAGAGAGAGAGAGAGAGAGAGAGAGAGAGGAAGAAAGAGAGAGAGAGAGCTGAGGCTGGCCGCGAACCCAGATCCTCCGGTCTCTGCCTCCCAAAGTACTGGGATTACAAGTGTGCGCCACCACGCCCGGCCGGTCACTCACTCTTGATGTGGAAAGTTGGGCAGGTAAGTGGGGAGAGTTCTCTATTCCCTTATTACTAGAAAAACACAGAATTCCTGAAGTTAAATCATGCAAAATTTCATTGAACTACTAATATTTTTCAAGATTAAGTTATATTTGAATATGTTCATTATCACTATCTGGAGAGGCACACCAAGGTCAGATAAACATAAAAAGTGCCACGTGCTTCCCCAACAGCAAATCTGATTGGTCATGTGTGACATGCAGCTAGGTTTAATAACAGTTATCATTTATGAAAATTTCACTATATTCTAAGCCACAGTTCTTAATCTTAGAAACACTGGAGCCGGGCGTAGTGGTGCATGTTTGTAATCCCAGTACTTGGGAGGCTGAGACAGGAGGATCACAGGATTGAAGCCAGCCTCAGCAACTCAGTGAGGCCCTGTTTCCAAAATAAAAAGATAAAATAGGGCCGGGGGTGTAGCTTGGAAGTAGAATGCCCTGGGCTCAATTCCCAGCACCACAGGAAAAAAGAAAAAGAAACAGAAACACTAGAGACTTTTTGTTTGTTTCACTTTTTATTTTGAACTAATTTTAGACTCGTGAAAGAGTTGTAAAAATAATACCAAGAGTTCTCATTTATTCCTCACCTGCTTCCTATAACATTAACCCCTTATATGAGCATAGTAAAACTACCCAAATCAGGAAATTAACACTTATTAAATTACTGATTTTATCAGAATTATACTGTTTTTCTCATGATGTTCATCTTTGTAATTCATTATTGCATCTGTGTGTGTGTGTGTGTGTTTTACTGGGGATTCAACCCAGGGATATTCTACCTTTGAGTTACACCCCCAGTCCTTTTTTTTCAATTTTTAAGTTTGAAATAGGGTCTCACAAAGTTGTTGAGGCTGTCCTTGAACCTGTGATCCTCCCATCTCAGCCTCCCAAGTAGCATTTTTTAAATATACTTGGGTATTGCATTTAATTGATTTTTTTCTTAGCTTGTTCTAATCTGTAGTAATTCCTCAGCCTTTCCTTGTCTTTTATGCCTTTGACTTTTTGGAAGAGAACTGATCAGTTGTTTTCCAGAAATTCTCTCAATCTGTTATTTTTTATGTTTTCTCATGATTAGAATGAACTTATTCATTTTTGTTAGAATACCACAGAAGTGATATGCTCTTCTCAGTGTATCATCAAGGGGTTCATGATATTGATGCCTTATTCCTGAATAACATATTCAAGGAAAATGCTTTGTTAAGGCCACATTCATGAGGTTTCTACATCATAAATATAGTTACTATTTTTCCCATTGTAGTAAATACATATCTTAGGGATAATGCTTAGAAACTACGAAAACTTCTCAAATGTCTACTCTCTAATTTTAGCATACATCAATAGATCTCATCTACAACGATATTTGCTGTGGTGTTTGTCTAATGGTGAGTTTCTATTGTCCTCTTTCCTTCCACCTGGGGAGATTTTTTTAAATGCTAATGCCTTGTTCCTGCTACAGACCAATTAAATGAAAATTTACTAAGTATATTATCTCTTGTGTTCAAAATAAGGCTAATAAGCAGATACTGGTATGTGCATTTGCATATGAAAAAAATTGATAGAATGGTATGATAACTTATATTTCTAGAGCTAGCAAATAGTGAAGGTGAGAAATAATGCACCTGGCCAGGCGTGGTGGCGCACACACTTGTAATCCCAGTACTTGGGAGGCGGAGACGGGAGGATCCGGGTTCGCCGCCAGCCTCAGTTTACTTAGGCCCTCCGCAACTTCGTAAGACCCAGTTTCAAAATAAAGTATAAAAAATAGGGCCGGGGATGTAGCTCGGAGGTAAAATGCCCCTGGGTTCAATCCCCGGTACTGCAAAAAAAAAAAAAATGAAAAAGAAATAATGCACCTGACTGTCTCTAAAACCCATGCCCTTCCCTCTGCCCCATCCTCCCTCCTTCTAAGTTCAGCTCACTCTCACTGGTGTTAAAGTTTGCCCCGTTTAGAGTTTATTCTCTCTACTAACTCCATTCATCTATAATTTCGCCTAGATCATTTCAGGGTTAGATACATCTCTTTTCTGAACCTTCGATATACACCTTTCTAAAGACTAAGGAACAGATGTCAACTGCTCCATTTGTCCTCATCTGGAGAATAAACCATTGCAGAACAATATGTGGGTGGAAGAAAAGATTATATCACATGCACACAAAAATCACTGATATGTCAGGCTAATGGGCAACCCTTTTAAAGAAGTATAATACAAATGCCCTCAGAAAGTTAAACTCGCCAGGCACTGAAACTTTGAAATATATGCACACTGTGGTTAATAGCAGGGCTTTGGAGTCAGACAGATCTGAGTTAGAGTCCAGAAAACCACTTAATGACCTTCATTATGTTTTTATAACCTCTTTAGGATTCAATTTCCTAATTTTTAGATGCAAATATTAATATAAGTTGCACAGACTTCTTGTGAACATTCAGCAAGCTCTTAGCACAGGGCACAAGCAATAAATATGAGTTTATAAAAACCCCACTATAGCCAAATTGCCTACTGCCTGATAAGAGATGACTGCTTTTTAAGGGAACTTTTGGGAAAAGGTGAGAGAGGAAATGTTGGAAGATAAGACCCTTTAGAAGAGATCAGATGTCCTGGGAGTATATAGGAGTTCTGGAACTGCCAGAGGGGTACAGAGGGGTCTGAGGAAGAAGGAGAAAGGGAAATGGAGGGTGTGAACTATCACCTTGACAGATTCGGCTTGCTGAGGCCACCATCAAGTAGAGAGCTAGATAAAAGAGGGACCAGCTGAGCAGATAGTGCTGCTGCCAATCTGTAATGGCAGGCTGCTAAAACATCAAATACAAGGGAAAGAAAGAGAAAACTCTTCCCAGAGCATCTCTCTGGAGGGTATTATATGTTCCATGAGGATAAGGAATTGTGTCTATTTCAGTCACTTATATATTCCAAAGACATTGCCTAGCATACAGTAATTATTCAATAAATATTTGCTGGATTAGTGGAGAAATAAATGAATACATTGGTAGACTCGAAGGACCATATGCAGAAGCTTAACACTGTAATGGGCATATCCCATTACTTATAGGTTTTCTATCTTTCTGAGAGGGGAAACAATTTAAGGGGCAAGGTTGATTTTTTCAGATATATGAAAAAATTCTGGGTGTACTTACAAGCTGCTATTCTTCTCTTTCTTTTCCTCATTACATATTAAATATCTCCTCTAAATACCTATTGAACAAATAAGAAGTAACAATTGTTAAAAGGATGCCAAATAATAAATTTACTCAGGACATCCACAAATCTGTTAGATCTTAGCCAAATGTCACTGAAAATTATATATGTACTAAGAAAATCAGTCATTTCCTGCCCAGCCATGAAAATGTGAAATAAATTGCCTATGGCAAAGACTAGAAGTTGTCTTTCTCCCTTTCTTTCTTTCTCTCTCTCTCTCTCTCTCTCTCTCTCTCTCCTTACTTCCTTTCCTTTTCTTTCTTTCTCTCTTTCTCTCTTTCTCTTTCTCTCTCTCTCTCTCTCTCTCTCTCTCTCTCTTTTTCTTTCTTTCTTTCTTTCTTTCATGGTTAATAAGAGAACCCTGAGAAATGTGCCTAGCTGAAGAATTATATTTCCCAATCACGTTTGTATAGAGGCGCTCATTGAGATATAAGAGCTCTCCAGGGAAATTCTTTTGCCCCTTACTCTTCTTATTATTCCTGCCTGAAATGAAGACATGTTGTCTGGAGCTGCAAGAGGCATCTTGTGATTTTGAGGATGGTGGAACAGAAAGACATTAGGAAACTGGGTTTCTAATGACTTTCAGTAGCTCTGGAGTTTCTATATCCAGACTGGAAATATGTGGCAGACAAACAAATCTCCATCTTGTCTAAGTGACTCTTGTCAGGTCAGTAGCTAAAACAATGCTGTGTCAGTGCCACATCCCATTAGATGAAGTGTGTGTCTAGTCGAATCACTTCTCTCCTTTGGAGAAAGAGGGCAAGTAGAAGTTTTAATTAGCAGTTGTAGTAATTGGTAACATGGCAGGAGGAGGCATAAAGCAGAATTTACAGAAATACTTATTATGACAGCATTATTACCCAGTGCAGGGTTAAGTAACAGAGCTTATACTGTGGCAAGTATTTTTTGTCAATAATTGGCACATTCTAGTATTGAAAAGAATCATAAATCATCCAGTCCAATTACTCATCTGATGTTCAACTTTTCTCTAGAATATTTAGGTAAGAATTCATCTAGTTTATGCTTGGCTACATCAAGTGATGAATAACTCACTACTTCCCACACCAGCCCATTTTTATCTTTGGACAGTTTTGAAAGTGAGAATGTTGTTTCTTACATTAAGCTGAAATATGTTTCCCTCCAGCTTCCATCCACTCATTCCACTTCTGATCTTTAGAGCCATGTTCAGCTTGTTCAATCCCTGTTCTAAATGATGGGCTCCTCTCATCACCCTCTTCTTAAGACAGCTGCCCTCCAGATTCTTATACCAGGAAATCATTCTGAATACATGGAATTCCACTTCTCCAGAATCCAGAAAACATGTATGATTAGATCGACTTGTTTCTTTCCTTACTATTGCATACATCGAAAGGACATAGCCATGTCCTTCCCAATTATATAGCAACTCCCATTTAATAAAAAATTATCTCTTTGTTATTCAAATACAGATGCAATGTAATTATTATTCCAGGTTGTTTTCAATAACTTTGGGAGATACATTTGGAGACAAAGCAAATAAACAACTTGTCAAATGTTATTAGGTAGATAAGATCTCTTTTACATATGTTCCCCATTTTTTAAATCCCCCATATATACTTATATATACATACACATACATATATATTCTACCTGTTCAACCTATAGGACCTAAATCAGAAATAGATTATTTATTCCTTACATGGAGCCAAGTGACATTTAGTACATTTCCACATGACGGTTGCATCTGTTCTTGCTCCTTTTGTTCACATTCCAGTGATCTCTAGTAAATTCTACTCCTAGGATTTTGGATTTCTGAGCAGGCATAAGTGATATTGACAGAGAATACTATTGTGACTTTTTCCACTAAACAAAATCTGTTCCTACCGAATTGGAGCTGTACTCCCATTACCATATTTCAAACATACCCGACTCACTAAGCTTTGGTGACACCAACGAGATATTTACCATCTGTGTTATGATATCTAATTCACTTGGTTACCTGCTAAAATCAAATATATTGAGCCCACAGGATGTGATAATAACCAAAATAAATGTAACCTAAGATCATTATTTTTAAAATGGAAAAAAATGAATTGAAAGTAGCAAGGGCATTGTAACTTTAATCTGGAACTAATCATGGGTTTGACACATAAGGGCAGACAGCCCATAAGAAACTTACACCACTCTTCTCTGCTTCCGCAACCAGTGTTATGTCAAAGAGGTAAGATGAAAATGGTCAGGAGCTACAGTTACCCCAAATCAGGAGAGCAGAAGTCATTTTTCAAGCTAGATTTTTAAGAGTATAATGTCAGGTTCACAGTTTAGGAGGAACATAGTTCCCCATTCACAATCTGTCTTCCAGCCAACCTACTCTATTACCAATATCAGGAAGGTACAGAGATAAAATATAGTTTAAACTTCAAATCCCTCAAACCTGGCTGTCAGGGAGGGGAGAGGTCAGGTGCTGACATGCTGGATAAAAGCAAGGCTGATGGCTATCACAGGGCGATATCAGTTTTTCACCTGATAAGTATGAATTGGGATGGGATCTACAGAAGATGAGAGGTGGGTTATTGGAGGTTTGTGCTGTTGAAGTTCAAGACAGATGTGCCTATAGAGGGTTAGCTAAGGAGGAAGCCAGGCAATGAGTGTTCAATATTGAGATAGAGCCTCTCCAAGCTCTGGGACCCATTCCACCTCTGCTAAATGCTACAAGAAATTGTTTTGAATCATATGCATTCTGAAAAAGAGATTTTCTCTGGTCCCAGAAATGTCATGGCCAATACACAGGGGAAAACGTGAATTTGGTCTGTAAGTTTACTCATGTCCTTACCTGGCCTTCACTTCAGCGTGTGCCTACTTTTCCTTTTCATGAAGCAAAACAAAAATCAGAATGTTAGTGAGATATGATCTGGGATTCTCATTCATATGGTAGACAATAAATAATTGTTTGAATTATACAGCTGTTGCATGGACGATAACTTATTTGTTTATTAGCTTTTATGGGCTGGTGTTGACATTTTACATGAAGGAGTAAGGATAGGTTTCTTCCATCTTCAAGGTCCCCACAGAGTAGGAGAGAAGATAAGACATACATAAGTACCTAATACATAATCTGTATAGTGGTGTGTGCCTAAAGAGAGAGAGAGAGAGAGAGAGAGAGAGAGAGAGAGATAGCGCCTCGGAGGTTCAGAGAAAGAAGAGATTAATTCTGAACTCAACAATACCACAAGCGAGGTGGCTAATAGCTAAACAATAGGATTCAGACGTGAGCATGGTGAGGGCTGAGCTCAGTGTGACGGCCCTGCCCTGGCCACATCATTTCACTGTGCATTAGTTCCTTCAACCATTAAATGAGAAGGGAAAACAGCATTCTTGCTCA
>PVJS01012063.1:0-44534 GCA_004027185.1 Glis glis | reverse complement strand
GAGGATCCGGGTTCATGGCCAGCCTCAGCTCTCTCTCTCTCTCTCTCTCTCTCTCTCTCTCTCTCTCTCTACTTAGTGAGGCCCTCCGCAACTTTGTGAGACCCAGTTTCAAAAATAAAGTATAAAAAATGGGGCCGGGGATGTAGCGCGGAGGTAGAACGCCCCTGGGTTCAATCCCCTGTACCGCAAAAAAAAAAAAAAAAAAGAGACGATGCTTCAAAACACGTCACACATCAACCCTAGTGGCAAAAGGAGAACGAGGAGGAAAAAGCTCCTTAGCCTTTTGATCTGAGTGCCATTTTCCTCCTCTTTCTTATTTTCAAACTCAGAATATATTCTAAGTAAAAAAGATCACCTTTTCCAGCTTCCATTACAAATAGATTTGTCAGTGTCAGTGGTATGTACAAGAGGGGTTGCTGGATATATCTTTTAACCTTAAAGTGGGATGTTCCAGGCCGGAGAGATGTTTTTACTTTTCTCCTTTCTTACTCCCTTCCTCCTTCCCTCCATCCTTCCCTTCTTTTCTTCTTCTTCTTCTCCTTCCTTCCCTTCCCTCTTTCCTTCTTTCCTCCCTTCTTCCCTTCCCTTCCCTTCCCTTCCCTCCCCTTCCCTTCCTTTCCCTTCCCTTCCCTTCCCTTCCCTTCCCTTCCCTTCCCTTCCCTTCCCTTCCCTTCCCTTCCTTCATTGATTGTCATTGACTTTGGTTGTTTGTTTATTTTGCTTTTGCTGCTGTTTCAGACATGGACATTAATTATCATGGCAACTCCAGCCTCCCTCCCGGACCAAGGAGAACTTGAAGAAAGCCCCAGGTCAATGAGGGTGAGGCAGAAAGCTGGACGGAACCTGCCTCTCCGCTGACCACGGCACTACCGTACTTCTGGGTTTTTATATGGAGGGGATATAAAAGTCTCTACCTTATTTAATTTTGAGGTTAATATAGAGATTTTCTTTTATATGCATTACATTTCATCCTAAAGGCACATGTGCGGGACAGGAGAGCCAACTCCATTCTGAGTCAGGAAATTGGCCCGACTAGAGCAGGAGGTAAGACGTCACCACCGTCACTGGTAAGTATTGTCACAGCTATGCTTTCGGCCACCCCTGTGCAAGTGTAACACTTCATTTAAAATGCTTTTGAGCCTGTTGAATACCCAAACTTGAAACATAACTATTATTGACTTTCATAACTGAATCAAATCAACTTCTGTAAGGAGAACTAGAAAGTATTGATAATAAAAAAACCCCAAAGGTGTAGACCCCCCTCAATGCAATCTGAGATTAAGGTACCAAAGTCTCAGAGGAGGGAGATGCACACCTGGGTGAACTGGTCACGGGGCGCTCACTACCATCTCCTTAAAGACATTTGTCTCCCAGAGTCATGCAGAACAGCTGTGTGGGAGATGGGGGGGCAGAGAAGGCTTTTCAGCAATCTGTTTTGTGGGAAAACCAAAATTGAGGTGCAGGGCTGGCCAAGGAGGTATGTTCCTCATTGTCTCTATGTGTTTACTGCCATTTTAAAGATTATTTTCTTTTTCTTTCTTTCTTTTTCTCCAGTACTGGGAGTCGAACTCAGGGTTGCTCTACCACTGAGCTACATCCCCAGCCTTTTTTTTAAATTAATTTGAGACAGGGTCTAACAAAATTGCCCACATTGAACTAGAACCTGGAATCGCGAGTGGGATTACAGGTGTGCACCACTATATCTGGCCCAAGGTTATTCTCTTTCTTTAATTTTTTTTCTCAATCTTGGCATCTCCCAAGCTCTTTCTGATTTTTAACTCACCACCCATCTATATGTTTGTGAAAATTTTAGAGCATGAATTCAATAATAATTAGTGGTTTATTGAAGGCTGAGGGAGGAGATTCATAGGACCCAGCCCTGCTGTGGAACAGACTAGAGACACAATGATTTACTAGGCGACATAAAGCATTCAGAAGGAAATAGGCTCGGCAGTAGAGGAGAGAGGGAAAGATCAGCTCTGCTGGGCAGTGATGAGCCACCATCCCATTTGCAGTTGTGGAAACCTTGGCTATCGATGGGATTGCTCAAGCATAGAACTCAGAGCATCAGAATGACAGCCGAAATTTGAGTCAACCCCAGAGAGCACCAAGAGGTGGGGAGAAAACAGAACAGAGTTCCAGTTACTCCACGTCCAACCAACACAGTACTGTCAGAAGAAATAGAGATGCAAAAATAAACTCAAGAAAAAAGAAAAGAGAAAGGGTATATATGATCACTAACATTCCCCCCACCAGCTCGGCATGCAGCTCTTTTTCACTGTACTTTATTGGTCATTGCACATCAGTGCTGATAGTCTCCCTGGTAGCTCTCGGGCTATCCCAGAGCAGAGACAGCTATTAATCCCATCTTCCACACTCTGTTGGAGGAAACTGTCATTAGCTGTTCCTTAGGGACTCATTTATGACCAATAGCAGGAGTTGGTTAACTAGGAAGCGTGTGAACCCCAACTTTAGAGCTTCTCACTTGTGTGAAAACACTTCTAAGGCCTTGAGCCTATTGTAGTTCACAAATGTATGTTATTTTCTCCCAAATAAAACATACTAAACTGTATAAGCTACATATTTCCTAAAACCAAGGTCTTTCCATGCATACAGGATAAATTCACAGCAACTTCATTGCAAAATGTCTTAGGGGTCGTATGTGTCTTCCATCACTGCAAAAATCCCTCCGTTATCTACAAGAGGGGACTTGCTAGCTGTGTTTGGATTTTGCTACACCACTTGTCCAGTTTCCTCATCTATAAAAGGGCAATACTATAAAGTTCCTGACCGAATGTGGTGTTAGGTGATTTCCTAGATGTGCAAACACCACAGAGTGTACTTACAAATCAAGATGACTAGAACATGACTGGCAATGTAATCTTATGGGACCACCCTTTTATATGTGGTCAATCACAAAAACGTTTACCTGTTCTGGAGTCGTTTACTCTTTTTTACAATTCTCCAATTCAATACCGGATCATTTTCCTTTAGCTTGAAAAATACCCTTCAGTAGATCTTGTAGTTAATGGTCAGTTGCCAATGAATTCCCTCCGTTTTGTTAGCCTGGGGCTTTCCACCTTCATTTTTAGATTATTTTAATAGGCATAGAATGCTCATTTGATCGTTTCTATGTGCTTCCTTGTTTGTTTGTTTCAGGGCCTTAAACATGAGCATGTTCTTCTGTTATCTTCTACCTTCCATAATCATTCTGTTGTTGTCAGTGTCTCTTCACATTGTTCCCCCAAAGGGGATGTTTCTTTTACTTGTGGACATTTTAAACATTTTTTTAATCTTTGGTTTTCAGGAGTTTGACTCTCATGGATCTAGTGATGTGATGCTTGGGGTTCATTGACCTTCATGAATATCTTGACTAATATCTTTCATCATATGTTGAAAGTTCCTGGCCATTGCTTCTTCAAATACTATGTTTTGTCCTCTTGGTCCCCTTTCTGCTCTTTCAGGATATTTTCTGTTGACTTATCTTTTCCATCAAAGTGTCTTTTAAACTCATCCATTTACATCTTGATTTACCAGGTCAATAAAACTTGATCCCTCCCCCACCCAGCTGGGGATTGAACCAGGACCTTGGGTATGCCAAGGAGAGTGGGTAAATGCTCTACCACTAAACTATACTCCCAGACAGATTCCCTTTTATAAGTTCTAATATTATGCCAAAATGTTCTGTCTTTTCTTTCAGGGTGCCCCCTTCCAGGGTAGTTTAAATAAACTTATAAATCATGTTTACTTAAATGCCCTTTACTAATTCCAAAATTGAGACCATTTCCTGGCCTTGTTTTTGGTTTTGATCACTGGTTACTCTTCTTGGTTCCCGGCATGTCTGGGAAGTTTTGACTGCCTGCTGTATGTGTAGAGATTCCAGCCTATGTTTCCGGCCTCTCATGAATGGAGAGATGTGTTCTAGCCGGTGGTCAGGTCATGGGTGGATCACTTTAAGCCTGCAAAGACCTTGCTTCAGCTTTGTTAGGACAAATATATCTCAGGCAATCCTTTCTTTCAGAGCTTCATCCTAGCATCTAGGAAGTATCCTGGGGGGGGGGGTCTCTTCCAAATGACCAAGGCATTTGCCAAGTTCTTGCCACTGGGACTGGACCCAAACTCCAATACCTGGGAATTGCATGGCCTACAGTTCCTCTACTCAGCTTTCCACTAGGCCCAGACAGCCTAGTTCAGCCCAGGAATAGAGCAGAATTGCCACTGATTTCTGGGAGTTTTCACAGCACACCCCATCTGTCACTCCTCCCCTAAAAATCTCAGTTTCCCAAGCGCTCCAAGCTAATGGGCTTTGATCTGCATCCTCTGCCCAGTGACACCACAGATCTGCTTGGTCTCAATCTCTCAGTATTTCTGCTGGAGGGAAAAAAAATTAAATGTCCTATAAGGAAAACAAAAAATCTGTGGGAATGAACTCACCCTATCAATCCTATCTATTACCTATTATCAGGAACTCCTATCACCCCAAACTGCAGCCTTGTGTTGACTGCTCTTCACAATTAAAAATGCTATTTTATAGTTTCCTCTAGGTTTTATAGCTACTTTATAGTAGAAGAGTAAGGGTGCTATTACCTGTCTGTCTTGTCTATAACTAGAGTCCCATTTAGTAATTGAATAAATCCTCTAATTATCCTGTGTGGGTTTTTTTTTAACAAATCTAAAATGTAGAGTTTCAAAACATATTCCAAGGTTGCAGGAATCCATGAATTCAGAAGGCTGGCTGTACTGTTTGAATGTTTGTTTTGAGAATTAAAGGAAATATATAAAGGCAACAATTATATTCCCATCTAAGAACAAATTGGCTACTATATTAACATTGTTATTATCATCCCAGTATCCCAAATGGAAGTCACCTGAACCTGGATCTTTGAACTGATTGAAAGCGGCCACATGAGTTCTCACTAGCTTTTGCCTATTATGACCTCGGTTCTATCTAGGCAATGTTATTCACTTGTCTCAAAAACTCTTCTACCTAGAGAAGAATACAGACTCATAAATTTGCATATTTATATTTCTCTAAACTCTTAATGTTACTTGCTTTTAAAAAGAAAAGGAAGGATCTATCTTTTGCTTTTTACCTTCTTGTTCTAAATAAAATTAAAGTCATTTTGCCACCTTTAATATTGTTAAAAGTTTCATTTCATATTCTGCTGCCCTTCCTTCCTTCCTTCCTTCCTTCCTTCCTTCCTTCCTTCCTTCCTTATTTTTCCAGTGTGAGCACTATTATGTTTGTCCTTTCTTATGGGAATCTCCTGACATCTTTTCTTAACAGGCTTTTAAGAAATCCTGTAGCGTATCATGGAGCAGTATCACTGGTATCTTTGAACCTTCAATCTCTCTTCACCGTTTCCTTATTTAGTTAGCTGGCTGTAGTATACAGTAAGCAATTCCTATTCTCTTTCTCTCTCTCTCTCTCTCATTTTTCCTAAGTTGCATATGAGCTTTAAAATCTTGGCTAGCAAGATTACACTTTTTTTTTCTTGACTACAAAACGTGTGTGTGTGTGTGTGTGTGTGTGGTGCGCGCTCACACACACACACAGAGCCGCGCACACCTGTGCCTTTGTCACGAGCGTTTGTCTTATTTCATCGGAGGTGTAAACTCAGGGCAGGAAAAGCCAAGCCTCCTCTCCTACATTCCTCTGCATAAACAGACACTCACTAAATGTCAGAAAGTAGATGAATCAGACTGTCCCCTACAGAAAGGTTTTCAAAACCGAGTCGTCTATTGTAACTGGGCTGAGGTTCACTCGCCAATAAATTGCGCCCCAGGAATCCATTTCCTTCCAAACCTTCAAGAGCAGTCCCAAGAAACCCGAACCGAACTGACCAACCCCAAACCCGTCCTTGAAGCACCGGGGCGCAATTTGGGAGCACGGAGAGCCATGCTGGCCGGGTGAGGCGCTCCTCTCTCCAGCTTTGGAGCCCACCCCGAAAGGACCCTGGGGTGCCCCCAGGCCGGGTTTCCTGGGCCCCTGCCAGGCGGACGACCCGCGCCAAGCTCGCATGCGGGAGTCCGCCCGGCGCAAGCGGGCGACTGGGCATGCTCAGAAGCCGGGCAGGTTGGAGTCTCACCCTGGCGGCTTGTGCATTACACCAGCGCTCGCAGCGCTCGGAGGAGGAGGAGGAGGAGGAGGCTGAGGAGGAGGCGCGGGCCAGCAGTAGCCACGACCGCCACCACCAGGCAGAGACAGAGTTCGTGGGGAGGGACAGACCTTCCTCCCCCTTGCAGCGCCTTCTGTCTGCTGCTTTTTTTTTTTTTTTGGAAGGGGGGGGGGAAAAAAAAAGAATCTAAGCTAAAAAAAAGGGGGCAGAAAGGAGAAGGGGGAAAGTGACGGAGAGAAGAGGGCGTGAGCAGCCAGGCCGGGGCTTGGGCAGGTGCCGGGGCCGCGGCCCCGAGGCGGCATGTGACTCGCCGAGCGCCCCGGACCCGGGAGCGCACCCCGCGGGGCCAGCCCGCGCCACCAGGTCCCCGCGCTCCCTGTCGGTGCGCCGCGGCGGGCGGCCACAGCAGCGCTTCTGGGAAGACGGGCGATGCGCCCCGGGGCGGCTCCGGGCAGCGACCCGCGAGCCTGAAGACGCCGAGCGGCCGAGGACCCGGGGACGGTGCCCCCGACGCCCCCGGCGCTGCGGGTTCGAGGCGCGCGGGGCCGGCGCGGGACGGACACCTGGAGCGCAGCTGGCAGGTACGCACGACGCCCCCCGGGCGGGTGGCGGTCGCGGCTGACCTGGTTTCTGGCTTGATCTCGCTGAGAAACGAGGAGAAAAAGTTTGCGGCGCCGAGTCGGACGTGTTCTCGCTGGTGGAGTTGGAAGAAGGGATCGGGGGAGGCTGCTCGGTCGATTGGGGTGGCTAAGGGGGGGGGTGTCCAACTAGGACCCCGAGATCGCGCTCTGGCGTGGAGTTGGAGCTCCGGGACCCAGGGTGGGGAATGCCGAGGTGGCACCCCAGTGCTTGGAAAAGAACAGGAATAGGGCCAGCGGTGGCCGGAGGAGAGCTGGAGTCGCCCCACCCTAATCCCTTTTCTCCCTCCAATATCGGATTGGAGGCACTGTGCGTCCCGGCCAGCAGAGCTGCTGGGCTCAGGGTGTGTGTGCGTGTCAGTGCGTGTGTGTCCGTGTGTGTATGTGTGTGCGTGTGTGTTTGGGCGCGAGTGTGGAGTGCCCCCCGGGGCCCCTGTTTGGTTTTCTACGGTTTTTAAGAGCGCACCCCGCCAACCTTGCAGCGGGGCCGCAGGTTCGGGATTCATTTCAGGCAGCCAAGAGGCCAATGTTGCACTTAAGAGTTGCGCGGGCGAAGGTATGTAGCCCGGGTGCGCGCGTCTTCGCCGACCCAGGCGGAGTCTACACTCGCGCAGCTGCGGCCGCTGAATGGCACCGGATCTCCTCTCGGGAAAGCTCCCCGGCCCCGCCGCCGCCTTCCTTACCGCAGGGTTAGTTTCTGTGTGTTTATAAACGGCGGGGGTGGGGTGGGGTAATAGATTGGAGCGGGAGAATTCGCTGGTCGACTTGTGAGTGTTGGAATTGTGATCCGGTTCTGCGAGCTTGTGCGTGTGTGCGACTCTCTGGCACGCAGGTTGCCAGTGGAAGAGGAAGCAGGGGTTTGGGGGTACTGAATCCATATGGACTGATTTCCAGCGTGCAAGCCTTCATTTGTGTGCGAGTGTTATTTGAGCCTGCCCGAAGTCCCTAAGGGTGTGTGTCCCCCATCCCACCCGCGGTGGGTGTTCGCAGGGTGAAAAGATGGTTGTTGGGAGGGAAATGTGTTCAGCGGGGCAGTTGTTAAGGGCACTGGTTATTTCACTGTTTGCTTTACACAAACCTTTCGTTCCTCTCTTTGGCCTCTAAGTTCCAACAAGACAGATAACCTAACCTCCCATTTTGGCTTCTTTTTTGTTTTCTGGGTTGCTCTTTGAAAAAAAAAATAAGCATGTGTTTAATAACTATGTAGTCTGAATAATTTTATCTTGCGAGATCCTTATATAGCATGAGCCATTCATCAGCACTGTTTCCTGTGTTTGAAACATTGCCCGTGTATTTGCTGAAGAGGGAGATCCTGCATGAGCATAGAAAGGGGAAAGAGGAACCTAGTACGAATACATATATGTAGGCAGGATAGCAGTGATCACACACACACACACACACACACACACACACACAAACTGAGTTCTTTCTGTTTCAAATCTCATGGGGTAGATACGGTAGTGGGTGCACCGTCTTGTTATGCAAGCTGGTATTGGGAGGTATGCGTGAACACCGAACATGCCTGCCCTTTCGGTGGTGTGCATTGCAACATGCTACACACATGTGGCTCATATCGCACACTTCCGCCACGGAATAACTATCTTTAGAATGCCTTTGCATGGTTTGTCTCAATTAGCTTAATATACAATTAATTAGCTGTTGTAGATGGAGCTACAAGGCATGCTATTTTTGAAGTGGATTCCATATGGAAATATAACTTCAGCCTAAATTGCTAATTTAAAATAATTCATTGCAGGTCTGATTTAGACTGCTTCTGTAGGCGAGGGGGAGGGTCTCTGAGATTGGATCGAACGTGAAATAGCAGGGTTTTTTCAGTAATGGTGGATAATTTTTTCAATACTTTTTTCCCCAATAATGGTAGCTAATTATTCAAATGGACTCATAGTTGAAAAGGAAAATGAGATAAGAAGTAGATGTTGAAAAAATTTTTTGGCATGGAAAATTAGTGTGAGGGAGAAGTGTAATTTGGGGACAGGAACACTGTGGAATGGGCGAAGATTTAGAGAAAGAACAAGTGTTATAATAAGAGCAGTTTTGTACTAAACCCACATTAAAACTTATTTAGGAAACTTTCCTTTAAAGCATAGAGAAATCTGAATATTCATTACCCTATTTTTTCTTCTTGGGTGGGGGGGAATAGTAACATATCACTTCAAATGTGTTATTTATTTCTGAAAATTATTTAAGCATACATAAAAGTTCTTTAGAGCTCTACCTTATTCTTTTCCGTGTAATGACTAATGGTTCATTTTCTTACAGAGAACTTTTTTTTTATTTTAAGCTAGAGTGTGCAAAAAGATGAGCTGCATATAATCACATTTCAGCTTTTAATTGCAGGCAACCTGTTGAAAAGGAGCCTGAGGAAAAAAAAAAATTGGAATTGGAAGAACTAGAATTTCTTGGATCCATGCTAATAAATTGAATAGACCAGAAAGTCACAGCCTCTGATTAAAAGTAAATTGCCTTACATATTTGTAAATTATAAAGTAATAGCTTTTTTTTTTAGATTTTTACCTAAAATATCCTGTCATTTCCTGAGCCAACCTAGCGTTCTTGCCCAACAGTGTTGTGAACATTGGCAGGTTGACTGGCTTACTCCTAAATGGCCGGGACGTCGTTGGTGTAACTATTCAGAGACTGGGTCCTGTTTGCAGTGCCAGCAAGTTTAAATGGAGCAGCTGCAAAGAAGTAGCATTACACAGAAGAGATGAATGGCCTGTGAGTCGATGGGGTCTCTGCTCCACAGGCAGAGAGCTGCATCCAGCCCTTACTCGGGGGGCTCATTTTATGACATTACATCTGATCACTAAGAGCCCAGTGCACAACAGTGTGGCTTTGAAGGGTGGGTGAGTAACTGGAAATATTTTCTTTTATACAGTGCATTTGTGAATTTAAAATACATTTTCCTTACAGAAGAACTTTTAAAAAAAAAAGCATCTATGGCCCCCAATTAAAAAAAAATTAACCCAATCCCTCTACCATATTTATTTTAAAAATCCATCAGCCTAGTAAAACAGGCCTGATGCTGAATGGCTGGATTCAAGGTCCACAGCGTTTTCCTGGGTTGGGGATCTGTGAAGTGCCCCACCAGGCTTTTACCCATGCGTCAAGTTCTGGTTTTTAAACCTTCTAGAGTCTTCTGATAGAATCTCAACCTCAAGGGCCAGTTTTGATTTTGTGAAGAGCGAATCGATGGACGTGACAGGAGACAAAGTTCAGTGGGTTGGTAGTGGGTTTCTGGTGGCTGCCAGGCTCTACCCTGGCCTTTAAGAAAAGGGGCATTGCTCAGATCAATGCAAAGCTGAGCAATGCCCACTTCCTTAAAGCACAGGGTAGAGCCTGTCATTCCAAATCATTCATAACCAGGCTGCTCCTTCCACCAGCTGTCCACAGAGAGGCAGGGAGGTGCAGAGGGGCCCCCTTCAAGGGTGAGCTCAGCCCCAGGGGGGCTCTGTTAAACTGTTGCATTCCTGGGCAATAAAGATTTACATGCAGTCTTCAAACTAGCTAACTAAATAAATAAATGCAGTTTGGTTGCACTGAAGCTGTTGAAAATATTGAGCCACAACATGCCTGTTTTAAAAAGAAAAAAAAAACCCTGTGTGACCATTTCAAGCAGTTCTTTCTCTACTGTGTACATGAGGTGACGGTGCATGCCCTGTCCACGTCTCGGGGGAGTTTCGGGGGTGAAATTCATGGGGGAGTGCCTTTAGAACTGCCTCAGAAGTGCTATGATATGCACTGCAAGGATGGATCGGGACCCACGCCCTCAGTACCGCCTGGTGGGAGCACGGAGCGCCAGGCGGCGGTGCCCTCTGGCTCCCTGGTTGTCTGCTGCCTTGCCTGTTCCTTTCTGGTCAGAAGTTCTGGCAGCTTGCAGATTCCTCAGCTTCTGGCAGGCGCTCCCCTCCGGGTTGGAGGTTTGTGTTCTAGCACCTGTTGGAACTTCCTGCCCCTCCCCTCCTGGGGCTGGAGGACGCTGGGTGATCTGCAGGCTCTGTTCTTAGATGTCCTCTGCTGAGACTGCAGCTGCAGCCAGCTACAGGGACACAGACCCAGAGCCCACTGTCAAAGACAGGAGCCAACACAGGGAATATGCTCAGCCACTAAGTGTGCTAGCTACCCCTGCGGCCAACTAGAATATGAACACTTTGAGAAATAGCAGTGGAAGAAATAAATAAATAAATAAATAAGATTAGACAAACAGAAGCTGGCACGTGGACTGTGTGGGCTTTGAGTGCCCGGCCTTCTCCCCAGCTCTGTGTGGGACCCAGGGGTCCAGCCTTCCTCCTGCCTCAGCCTGGGCAGGCCACACAAGGAACAAGGTTGAGTTCGGCTTGCCTGCTGTCACCCCAGTGAGCTCTAGTAACTCCCTGATTCCCCGGAGTCTCCCCTTCTCTATCTCTTCTCATATTTGCCATTTCATTGCCTCTGGCTTCTCTTATGTTTTTCAGTCCTGGACTTCATGTTTTGCCTGGAAAAACTTTAGCGATGACCTTGACATTCAGCCTTGCTCTTGCCAAGAACTCTCCAGGAGCTAGACTCCGTTCTCTTATTCTCTGATTCAACCTCCGCGTGGACAGATCCCAGGGCCTAAGGCACAGCCACCCTCCTGACAATGTATCATTCTGGTCGGGAGACCTGTACTGCCTAGTTCACTTGACAAATATAATCTCCTCCTCTGTCAGTGTTGGCAGGATCAAATCTCCATCCTCCACACCCCTCCTGACCACTGTAATTTGAGTTGCTGACTATCCACAACTGAATTAATCCCTCTTCATTAGGTCATTTGTTCTAGCCCAGCCCTAGCGTGTTTCCTGCCCCCACTGTTCCCTTGAAATCTGGCACACTGGCTGAGCCATGACATATTGTACCTTCGGTCACCTTTACCGCAGGAAGTAGGGCTAGCCTAGACACCCCGGCTCAGGCAGGATATCCTCCAGCTACCACTGTTCCAGAAAATTCACGTGCATTAAACCAAAGTAAAACCTTCTTAGGCTGCTTCAGAGAGGGTCTCCAGACAGAGGGGCTACCAGATGTTTATTTTGGGGGACCCCACATTTATGGCTGTCAGGTGTTCCGATGCTCTTCTACAGAGCCTTCTAGTATATCACAGGAAGCTACAGCCATGGAATTAGATTCACTTGTCACTTTGGGGTACATTTCTCCCCCTGGTATTGCCCATGATTGCCCGGATTGGAGAGAACATTGGTCACTGCTTATTATGGGTCAATTCTTGCCCACAACCTTCTGAAATCCCATCAAGCCAGCCCTCACTGCTAGTGGACTCCTTTGCGGTGGTATCTCACAGATTCAGAATTCACATACATTTCAAATGTTTCTGGATTTTTTGTTTCAAATCAACAATAGGGTTAATTCATATATATGTACATATATATGTGTGTGTGCATGTGTGTACATATATATGTTTATCCATTTAAAATTCATTTGACTGCAGTAACTTTTGGGATTTTATATTTTCTTTATGCAAAGTAGCCTGAAAGCACAACTTTTTGTTATGAGGAGATTGTTTTAGTCAGCTTCTCTCATTGCTTTGACCAAAATACCCAACAAGAGCTCACTTAAAGGAGGATAGGTTTATTTGGGCTCCCTGTTTCAGAAGTTTAGTCCGTAGTCATCCAACTCCAAGGGAGACATCATGGTGCGACGGCAGGTGGAGGAAAATCTGAGCTCAATTCAATGTCAGCCTGAAGCAGAGAGGGTCAGGAGGTGACCAGGGACAGAGAGAGTCCCCAGTGACTTACCTCCTCCAGTCACGCCTCACCTGCCCAAGTTACCCCCAGTAAATTCAGTCAAACTATTCATCCTTCAGTGGATTTATCCATGGATGAGATTAGAGCTGTGATTCAATTATTTCACCTCTGAGCATTTTTGCATTGCAAAAACATGAGCTTTCAGCCGGGCGTGGTGGCGCAAGCTTGTAATCCCAGTACTTGAGAGGCAGAGACCGGAGGATCCAGGTTCACGCCCAGCCTCAGCTACTTAGTGAGGCCCTCCGCAACTCAGTGAGACCCGGTTTCAAAATAAAGTATAGAAAATAGGGCTGGGGATGTAGCTCAGAGGTAGAACGCCCCTGAATTCAATCCCCGGTACCGGAAAAAAAAAACAAAAACAAAAACAAAAAAAACATGAGCTTTCCCAGGGAGACATTCTATATTCAAACCACAACAGAGGTTCTTCAAACTATCAACCCTGGAGAGATGTTTTCCAACTCGATATCCTGTCCTTTTTGCCTGTGATTTCTCACATGTATGATGACGCATGCCACATGCAATATCATGTGTGAAAAGAGCGGAAGGGAAGCCGGAATGGCCGTGATATTTCCTTGTATGGAATTCTCCTTTCTTCTCTCCCTATCCCAAAGTCCTTCCACCACACAAGAACCAGACAGCCCTTCCCAGCTTCCTGGAGTGCCGCTATCACTCTGCGCTCCTCGCGGTAAATTATTTTCGGTAACTAGATTCATTTGATTATTAAAAACTGGAAGCCCATCTCACTAGGGAGCTACCGGCTATGGCTTTCTCTGAATTCTGGTGGTACTTCTGTCATTAATATTAACTGTGACCCACAAAGACAACCCAGGTAGTATTTATATTGATTTTCTCCCAAGTTAACTTTATGACAGATACGATAAGTAATAAAATTTAAGAAACACTTGTTTAAGGAGAATGTGCAAATCTATCTTTTTTTAAAAATATACTTTTATTGGTGCATTGTGGTCTCACCTCATAATGAAGTTCAGAGTGAGAGGGACAGACATGCACACAGCACTTGGTGAGCTTCCCCCCCACCCAGGTCCCACCCCACTTTCTCCCCTTCCCTGTACATGATACTGAGATTGGCATTGATAATTTTGTACAGGTACATAGCATCAATGGAAGTGCTTCCTTCATCAATTCTCCCCTCCCCTATATCTTTCTATCTTATTTATGGATCCATCTTTCTCTTCGTCTGGTCCATCTAGACTTGTAGCTTATACACATGGGTGTGTATCCCTGTTGTCACTTTTCCATGCCAGGTGTCCGGGGTGCCAGGCACCATGAGCCTTTTGTTTGGGATACACAGGAAGGATGTGCCCAAGTCCCTCCCTTCCAGGACCATAAAATCAACATGAGCTGAGAACAGCTCACCAAATCCCCCAGTTGGAAGGGAATGTTCACTACTGTATTAACATACCAGGGCTTGGAACAACAGAAATTTATTCTCTTATAATTCTGGAGGTCAGAGCTCTGAAACCAAGGTACCAGAGGGACTCCCTCCAACGATTCTTGGAGAGGAGGGAGAGTCCCTCCTTTCTTCTGCCAGCTTTCAGTGACTGTCTGCAATCCTGTATTTTTTTGAAACAGGGTCTAGTTATGTTGGCTGACCTTGAACTCACAATCCTCCTGCCTCAGCCTCCTGCGTAGGTGTCTGCCTTCTTCCTCCTGTGACCACCTCCCTCTAATCTGGGCCTGTGTGGTCACTTTGTCTTCTCGTCTGTGTTCTACAAGGCTACCTGTGATCGCATCAAGGGTACAGCCAGATGATCCGGGACAAGTTTCTTCTCTGAAGTCCCTAACCTTTATCACATCATTTGACATATAAGGTAACCATGGATTCTGTCCTTTAGGATGTGGGTATGTGTTTGGGGCAGCCATCACTCAGACCACTACAGATGTCATGAGTGGACAACTTCTGCTTTGTAACTCCATTGAGGTCCTTCAAACTGTGTGGCTGGTATCTTTTGAGAAATCAATGCACACAGGGCAGCTTTCTCCATTCTCAGAGAGCAGTGAGAGGCAGATTCTCCCTCCACAGAGCCCCAAATCCAATTCTTAATCTCCATGCTTGTTTGCCTTCCTAATAATTCTGGAAATTAGGGTGAGAACACCTCTGAACTTTCCTCCGTGAGAAAACCTGCGCCATTTAATAGTGTAAAGTTAATTCAACCTAGCCCTTTGTGCACCTGCAAATTTTCATGTCCCTTCTTAACCTTTACATTTACACTCAGAGAAGAGAAGTCACGCTTCCCTAATCTCCCTGTTCTCTGGTACTAAACTCTTGACTTCTGGATTCCAGCCTTACAAAGCTCATAGAATCTACTTTTCCAAAAGTCACTCGCAGTCTCGTAGTCTCAAAACCAGCAGCCCTTTCTTGGTTGCCCCCTTAATCTCGCAGATCATCTTTAAACTCCCTTAGTTTTCAGAACATGGTACCTCCCAGGGTCTCCTCTCTCCTGGTTCTTTCTCCTCCCGGTTCCCTATTCCCATCTCCTGCACAGTATGAGACTATCCAGTGGTTCTTCCTTGGCCAACTCCCTGGCCCTCTCCCGGCCTCTTTTTTTGGGTGACTTTATCCATTTTCATGGCTTCAAATACCTTTGCTGTGTGAGTCACAGCCGGACTTGGCTTCAGAAAGGACCGTCGCCTTGCGCTTGGTGGCTGGGGCAGGCGTTCCCTGCATCTTCTCCATCCCGCTACTCTCCTGGGCTTCCCATTTCTATGAATAGCATGACCATCTGACACTTCCAACACACTTTGATTTATTTCCTTCCTTCTCCCACATTGAGCCAGGCACCCAATTCCAATGCTCAACCAAGTAACATCTCCAGCCTCTCGGTCACTCTCCTTTCCTGCGATTGACACCTGAATTCGTGCCCACTGTGGCTTTACCATGCATGTAGATGCATAGGGGTCTTGATAAGAAGCAGACGCTGATGTTTGGGGTCTGGCTGGGGCCTGAGAATCTGCATTTCTCCAGGGGATGCAGATGCCACCTTACTTCTTAATGTTGCTCAGACCACACCAAGAAGGGCCTTCAGTTGTGCCTTCCTACCTTTCTCTTAGTCTCTGAGCTTCCCTGACAATCTCGTTGACTGTATTCTTGTCTTCCAGTCCATTTCTACTGATCAGTCTTCCCGAAGTAAAAATCCAATCATTTCTCTCCTACCCTCAAACGCCTTCTCTTCCGTGCCCTTCCTCCCTATTGAATAACAACCGGATGCCTTGCGTCAGCTTGACCTGTTCCCTGGCTTCATTTACATTTTAAGTTCAGTCTGTATCTCAAGGTTGCCCTTCACTTAACTCTCAGTACTTGTTGTACCTTCTGCCCTGTTGTTCTTATACTGTCGGGATGGGATGCCCTTTCCTCCACATCTGCAGGGGGTCCACATTTTAGCGACTTGTCAGGGACTTCCTGGAATGACTCCTTTCCCTGTGAATTCACCTTCTAGCACCTTATCAGAATCTCAGTCTTATCAATGATCACATTCAGCTATCTGTGTGTGTGTGTGTGTGTGTGTGTGTGTGTGTGTCTGTAAATTATGTCAATGGTCAGATGTGAAATCCTTGAAGAAAGATGACATGTTGTGTCAGTCTCTGACAGCCCTCGAGTACCTAGTACAGAGTCTTTCCCCTAAACGATCCATCTGCACGTTGACATGTATAGAATATGTATTTAATTTTTATGTATGTATGTAGTGTTTTTCGCTGTTTGTCTCATGATAAAAGCAATATATATTATGTGAAAGCAAACATTACATGAGCATATAATATCAAACGTAAGCCAGGCATGATGGCGCATGCCTGTAATCCCAGTACTTGGGAGGTTGAGACAGAGGGATCGCAGATGCAAGACCAGTCTCAGCAACTTAGTGAGGCTCTCAGAAACCTAGGGAGACCCTGATTCCAAATAAAAAATAAAATAGAGCTAGGGGCATAGCCCAGAAGTAGAAGGTCCCTGGGTTCTGTCCCCAGTACCACAAAATAAATAAATAAATAAATAAATAAATAAATAAATAAATAAAAGTAAAAGTCCACCATTACTGAATTCCCCCACAGATAGCTGTGGTTAACAATTTGATGCGTAATCCTTCAGTATTAATCTATACTGTTATCAATTGGATTTGAAATGTCACTCAAAGGCCCATGTGCTAAAGGCTTGGTTCCCTGCTTGGTGCTTTTGGGAGATGGTGGGCACTTTAAGAGGTGGGACCTGGTGAGAGGCTTTTAGGACATTGGGGGTGTGTCCTTAAAATGGATTGTGAGACAGACTGCCTCTCTCTCTCTCTCTCTCTCTCTCTCTCTCTCTCTTGTTCCCTGGCCATGAGGTAAGAGATTTTATTTCACAATGCGTTTCTTCCATGATGTACTGATTTGTCACAGGCCCCAAGCAACAGGGACAACCAATTGTGGATTGAAAGTATGAGCAAATAAACCTTTCCTCTTGCTAAGTTGATTTATCTCAGGTATTTGTGATAGTGACCAAAAGCCAGCTAACAGGCGTGTGCATCCTAACGTTTACTCTCCACAAACCTGGGATAATAATAGACACTCGCATCTTGACTTTAAATATAAATCTACCTCCCTATTTTTAAAATCTGCAGTGCATTCCAAAACACTGACTGATTTAACTGCATAAAAATCAATCCCCTCCAAATGGCCTAGCAATATAGAAAGAGGTTTGTTTTGAATTTCTTAAGAGCTAAGCATATCTTTATTCAGCAGATACTCTGTTCCCAGGGTTGTGCAAGACATTCTGGGTTCGTAAGAGTAAGACACAAATACTGCCCCAGAAGGTCCAAGCTAGTCTTATGCACCCAGGGTAAGGCTGGGTGATGGATTGATGGAGAGGTAGTGATCATTCACCTTGGATGAGAGATTGAAACTATCATGTTTGATGACACGCACTTTCAGATGGTTGGATGTTATGTAACATGGAAATAGAAACTTTCACATTCTTTAGGTCCATAAAGAACAAGTGACAATTTGGTGATCTGTGTGTATGTTCATCTATCTGACACACATACGTCTATGCATCTTACTTTTGGTTTCATGAATGAAGATGAACAAAATAAATGCATAGAAAAAAATTTACAAATGTTTAACTAGGTGTTTAGTATATTTAACAAAAGTGAAATTTAGAGAGAAAGAGTAAAAAAATAAGACCTCGTGTGAGCTATGTGACGATTTCTCAATGAAAGTACGGTATGAGGCATTTGTTGCAGAGGAAATTCTTCTTCAACTCAAAATCTATATTCCTCTAAGCATTTTGGAAAGATAACCCTTAATAATTATGAATATTGAGTATTCCTGTCTTAAACACAAAATCAAAGCTGGGAGCATTAGTGTGTACCTGTAGTTCCAGCTACTTGGGAGGCTGAGGCAGGAGGATTGCTTCAGCCCAGGCGTTCAAGACCAGCCTGGGCAACAGAGTGAGAATCTCCCCCCAAAAAATTAGCTTTGCTGTAGAATTACTACGGAAGGTCATTTCCCTGGTTAGAGGGGTGTCGTGGTATGTTTAAGGAACTCAAAGTTGCCAGCAAAACGTGTTTGATGGAGAAGAAACTTAAAAGAAGAAAATGACACGATGTGGGGCTATAGCATACCTGAGATGGTGTGAGATTTCTGCAGCATGGATTAGTGAAATTATACAAAGAAGATTACCGCATTCATTGGTTTCATTAATGACATCTCCTCTTTATGATATCATATATTTCTTTTAGGATTTAGTACCAGAAAAAAAATTGAATCTCTTCTGGAATAATGAAAGCAATGGTCTGCTAATGAAACGAAGTCATCTTTGTTTCTATTTTTGCACTGGCTGCTAGGAAACTCAGACCTAAAATTATACTCTGACACAATGGCCACTTTTGCTGGTTTTTCAGTACATTCCTTCCCTTTTTTTCTAGGTTTTGTTGTTGTTGTTGTTTATTTGTTTTTTTACATTTCAGTTTTAATAGAAGCATTTTATTAAATACTGATTTCATGTCCTTTGGATATCTACCCAATAGTAGGACTGCCAAATCATGTAGTAGCTCTATTTTTAATTCTCAAGGAACCTCCCTACTGGTTTCCAGGATGGCTGTACTACTTTACAGTATCTCCAACTGTGTACAAGCATCCCCTTTTCCACACCCTCGTCAACACTTGTTATCTTCTTTAGATAAACAGCCATTCTAACAGGCATGAGGAGATAGCTCATTGTAGTTTTAATTTACATTTCCCTGGTGTTTAGTCACATGAAACATTTTTTTATATTACCTTTTGGCCATTTGAATGTTTTCTTTTAAGGAATGTTGGGGTCCTTTACCCATTTTTAAATTGTGCTCTTTGTTTCCTTGCTATTGAGTTATAGTTGCATATGCATTTTGGCTATTAACCCCTTATCAGCTGCATGGCTTGCAAATATTTTCCCTTGATCCTTTGGTTGCCTCTTCACGCTGTTTATTGTTTCCTTGGTAGTGCAGCTTTTTGGTTGGATACGGTCCTGCTTAACTGCATTTGCTTTTGTTGTTTTTGGGGTCATATCCAGAAACTTGTTTCCTAGACCAACAACTAAACTTGTTTCCAAGACATTTCTTGTATGTCTTCTCCTAGTATTTTTAATGATTCCAGGTCTTATGTTTAAACTGTTACTCCATTTTGAGTTGGTTTTGGTATTTGGCACGAGATAAGGGTCCAATTTCATTCTTCTGCTTGTGCATAGCCAGTTTCCCCTAATCCATTTATCAAAGAGACTGTCCTCTCTCCATTGTGCGTTCTTGGCACCTTTGTGGAAAATCAATTGGCCATAAATGTGTGGGTTTATTTCCGGGCTCTCTATTCTGTTCCATTGGTCCCTGTTTCTATGCCAGTAGCATGCTGTCAACATGCTCTTTAAAATGAGATTGGTATTAGATTTTTAAATTTATATATATTTAAAACTGAAACCTTCTGAGGATAAGCAATTTTCCCCAGCTTAAAGAACTAATAATGTGGCTGGGCGTGTTGGCACACGCTTGTCATCCCAGTACTTGGGAGGCTGAGACTGGAGGATCCGGGTTTGCGGCCAGCCTCAGCTACTTAGTGAGGCCCTCTGCAGCTTAGTGAGACCCTGTTTCAAAATAAAGATTAAAAAATAGGGCTGGAGGTGTAGCTTGGAGGTAGAACGCCCCTGGGTTCAATCCCTAGTACCGCAAAAAAAAAAAACTAATAATGTCAAAGATCAATGAGTGCTCCATTATGCCCAGCTTACATATGTATTTTTTGAAAAATATGATTAACAATATTTATAAGGTGGTAAAAAAGCAGAACCTGTTATCTCAAATAGAGGCAGTTCTTAACACCTTTCTGTCTGGTTCTTGAGTTTTGTCATGGAGCTATCATAAACAGACCATATTTTTGCATAAATAGGATGCTATATTTAGGGGTTACATTTCTGAGCAAGTACACCACATATATTATCGACATGAATATATATGGATGACAAAAGTCAGTGACAAGATAGTCTAGCGCTGTTGTCTATGTGCATAATGGTTCAGTTATCATGGACATTGTAAAACATGGACAAAAGTTAGTTTTACAGGGCATTTTATATAGGTGTTCTAGAAGTGAGTACATTTTAATAATCATATACATACAATTACTAGTTTTCACAAAAATATAAGTAGTATATTTTAAAATATATATATATATATATATATATATATATATATAAACTAGTATATTAACTTTAAAAAAATTAGTAATCACCCTGTTCCCTAAACTTCTAAATAAATCCCTGTGGTAGCAACTACCCTGGAAATAGATGATCCACAGTCTGGACTATTCCCAACTTTTCTCCTGGCTCTTCATTTGCTCATCGCATTTATTTATTTATTTATTTACTTACTTATTTATTTACTAGAGGCTGAACCTGGGGCATCCTACCTCCATGCTATACCCCCAGCCTTATTTTTTCCAGGGTCTCGCTAAGTTGCAGAGGCTGGCCTCAAACGTGCAATCCTCCTGGCTCAGCCTCCGCCACCACACCTGTCTTCACTGCATTTTTTTAAGTTTCTGAATTCCTCCAGGCAGTGCTCTATGTGCTTAAGATAAAGGGATGAATCTGTAGGACAAGATTCTGCCTTTGTGGAACTTATAGCCTGGTGAAAATCCACACTAAATCAACCAGAACTCCAACTGGGATTTCTAAACAGGTGGCAAAGGGAAAGGAGAGACGGGTGTACTAGAACCAGGTGGCCAATTAGATGTATGACCTTTTATTCTCTCATCTCGTAAATGTGGGGCTCAGATTAAATATTTCTCAAAAAATTATATTTTATATATATAGAGAGATATACTGCTTATATATAACATATATAAAGTTGCTAGTTATGTATATATAAGTATATAAGGTATAATAACATATATACTGCTTATATATGAAGCTATATATATATATAAGCAGTATATATAAGTTTATATATATACACACACACAGTATGTATATAGACTGCTTTCTAGAAAACTGAAGACTGCCGACTCCGATGCTTGCCACTAGGTGGCGGACATCTGCATCTGTGTGTTCAATGAACAGGTTGCTTGGAAAGGTTCAACATGAGCCACTGAATATGATAAAATGTGAGTTTCCCGTGAGTGACAGGCTGGGGTGGTAGCTCTGTTCCAAGGACTCCGTGTTTGAAACGCGACCCTCCTTGTGCCCCCTGGCATTGGGGTCCTACTTTGGCTACCTGTTCTGTCGCTTTCCCGTGGAGGGTCTGATGAAGCCTCTTTGGAGATCACATGGGTTTGTAGAATCCCTAGAGACTCCCGATGTATTTTCACCAGTGTTTTGTTTATCGAAAGAAGTGAAAGGAGGTTCTGCGAATGGAGAGACGCATCAATGCTCCGGTAGCTCTAGGGAGAGCGCTACTTTTTCAGATGTGCAAGAAAGAAACCTTTTATTTCCCTGTGATGCTGGGGGAAAAAAAAAACACAAAGAAATGAGATACCCTCAGCCTGCCCCCTTCACTCAATCTACCATTAGCTACAGGAGTCCATAGAAAATAAAGTATGGACCAGTTCTAGGGTGCAAGGTGCATGGATTGGCCAAGATAGGCATCATCTTTTGGAATGCCGAGGGTGCCATAGCACAAATTTCCCAAGCCCAACCCAAATTAAGCTACAAAGAAATATTGCCAGCCAGGCATGATGGTGCATGCTTGTAATCCCAGTCCTGAGAGGCTGAGACTGGAGGTTCGCAGGTTCGAGGCCAGCCTCGACAACTTAGCAAGACCCTCAGCAACTTTGCGTGACCCTGTGTCAAAACAAAAAATATAATAATAAAAAGGGCTGGGGGTGTAGCTTGGAGGTAGAATATCCTTGGGTTCAATCCCCAGTGTGTCCCCCGCCCATATAAAAGAGCAGTGTTCACTGACTGCAATTTCTGGAAAGCCTATACTACTTTCCAGTGCTGCTGCGGGCTTCCTAAGCAGCTTGGACAAGCCCGTTGTGAGGCAGCGAGGTTCCGGAGGGGCTATAAAAAATTGTGGCAAAGTCCTGACCCTGGATGTGTGTTTATAATCTACAAATATGTCAACTTGTAAAATAGAATTATCTGAGCCAAGTCGTTCTTCGGATTCAGGGGGTGGAGAAGCCAAATCTTTTTGGAGGGATACCAGGCATTTCTTCCTTTAAGGGATTTCACTTGAGAGATATTTTAAAGGACCAGTAAGATTTAAATAGATGGTGAGGCAGGGTAGACAATTCAGGCAGCTCTTGCCTTATAAGTGGAAATTCCCTGCTGGTTTTGATCTGGGCCAAGAACATGACCTTGGAGCATTGCGCTGGCTATTCTATGGGTTCGGAAACACCCTTTTCCCCAAACCTATACAACTCGGTTTTGCATGAAAATCTTGAGACTGTCCTCAGATGTCGCCTGATGATACAGTGGCATTTCTTTTCTTTCTTTTTTTTTTTTTTTTTGGTACTGGGGATTGAACCCAGAGACGTTCTACCTCCAAGCTACACCCACAGCTCAATTTTATTTTATTATTTCTTATTTGGAAACAGGGTCTCACTAAGTGGCCGAGAGCTTCGCTAAGTTGCCGAGGCTGGCTTTGAACCTGCGATCCTCCTGTCTCAGCCTCCCAAGTACTGGGATGACAAGCGTGCACCAGCCACCATGCCTGGCTGGCAATTTCTGATCTAAATATTGCATGCACCTCTTCTATTCTTCACCGGCTTTCTCAGAGTCGCTGGACATAATGCATTTTTTTTCTTTTTACTCTGTTAAATGAAAATATGAGCTCTATGCGACCAGGGATTAATCTTTATGTTTCAATTGCTAAATCTGTTTCTAGGACAGTGTCCAGCCTGGGATAGGCCTGCAACAGGAGATGAGGGAATGAAGGAAGGCTCGGAGCCACTTTTAATTTTATTTTTATACTTTTATAGGTGTATTATAATTATTCACCATAGTGAGAGTCACAGGGACACAAGCTTACATGCACATAGTACTCGATATGTTTCCTTCCAGACCCCACCCTGCCTCCCCTTCCTCTTCCCCAATCCCCTGTCATTTTTCTACTGGTTTCTTTCCTCATTTTACTGAAGTCCCTTTTGTTTCCTATTTTCTGTCTTCCACATATGAGAGAAAACACATGACCCTTGACTTCCTGAGACTGGCTGACCTCACTTTAGCATACTATTCTTGAGTTCCGTCCATTTTCCTGCAAATGGCATAATCTTGTTCTTCTTTAGGGCTGTGTAACATTCCACTGTGCGTATCTACCCAGTGGAATGACCCTGTGACCCAGCTCTGCCTCTCCTTGGTCTCTTTCCAAAAGAATTAACATTAGAATAATAGAGTGATCCATGCGTACCCATGTCCTCTAGCAGCACAATTCATAACGAATTATGGAACCATAATTATGGTATCTGTTAATAGATGAATGGATAAAGTAGATGTGGTATATTCACTTTTATTTTTCTTATTGCAGAAAGGAAAACTGACAAATCCTCACCCATATTGTTCTTTCACGCAGGGCCCTAGTGCTCTTTTCTTTTTTCTCTCTCTTTTTTTTTCTTTTTGGAGGGGAACGATCCATACAAAAAATCATCACTAATACCATCATTTACAATAATTATAGGATTGTAAACCTGAAGAGTAATCAAATAAATTAGCACATTCAATCAAATTTAATTGAGTAATTAAGAACTAAAAAACAGACAACTAACCTGTTACCTTCTAATTTGTGTGTGTGTGGTACTGGGGATTGAACCCAGGGGCATTCTATCTCTGAGCTAAACCCCCAGCCCTATTTAATTTTTTATTTTGAAACAGGGTCTCACTAAGTTGCACAGGGCCTCGCTAAATGGCTGAGGCTGGCTTTGAACCTGCAATCCTCCTGTCACAGCCTTCCAAGAACTGGGATTACAGGCGACCGCCACCACGCCTGGCTACCTTCTAATTTTTAAGAGTTCTGTTTCCATAAATGCTTACGTACTTAATTATGAGCATAGGTATTAAAAGGAAGTAAAGAAATTCCTTAGGTCCTAAAATGGAAGAGGAAGATGAAGCAGGGCTTTTCTGAATTTGGAATTCTGTGGCACACATTAGGAAATCAACAGGTGCGCACCTACTACGTGTCACCATGTAAAATATAATAGTGATCAAGAGTATGTTGGCCTGAGATGTCTTGATGAGCCGTTAAGACTCTTAACAATTTTTAACATGAGTGGATGTGATGGTTAGCCTTGCTTGTCAACTTGACTGCATTGAGGGACACCGAGAAAACTGGTGACCCACACTTCAAGTTGCCCATCTGTGAGGGCACACGGGTGAGTGGGAAGCTCCACCCTGCATGGGGGTGGAGCTATCCAATAGCCTGGGGTGCAGATGGAGCAAAAACCAGGAGTGGGGAGTTCACTCCCATGGGCACTCCACTCTTCCGAAGTTTTGTGCTGCTACTGTCTCAGGCAAATGTCGGACTCCATTCCTCAGCCTTATTTACTTATCTATCTATCAGCTAGCTAGCTATCTATCATCTATCATCTATCTATCATCTATCATCTCTCTATCCTCTATCTATCTATATCTATCTATCTATCTATCTTCTATCTATCATCTATCATCTATCTATCTATATCTATCTTCTATCATCTATCATCTATCTATCAATCATCTATCATCTATCTATCATCTATCTATCTATATCTATCTCTCTATCTATCATCTATCTATCATCTATCTATCTATCTATCTATATCTATCTCTCTATCATCCATCTATCTATCTATCTATCTATCTATCTATCTATCTATCTATCTATCATCTATTTATTTCTGGGGGTTGAACTCAAAGCCTTGTGCATGCTAGGCAAGTGCTCTGCCACAGAGCTACATCTGTAGCCTATTTTAATTTATTTTTTAATTTTAATTTAATTTAATTTATTATTTTATTGAGACAGGGTCTTGCTACATTGCCCAGGCTGGCCTTGGAATCCTCCAGTCTCAACTTCCCCAGTGGATGGGATTACAGGTGTGCACCATTGCACCCGGCTCATTCTTTAGCCTGTAGATGCAGACGCACAGCAACTCTATAGCAGGCTTCCAAACCTTCAGGCTGGGACTGGGGCTGCCGCATTGGTCCCTCTTATTCTGAGGCTCTGGCTTCTTGGACTGAGCAGCTACTGGTTCCTCCAGCTCTCCAGCCTGCAGACAGTCATTGTGGGACCATCCAGTTCTGATCATGGAAGCCAGTGTAATAAATCCCCTTACAGTTACATAATCATTCTATTGGTTCTATTCCTCAGGACACTAATACAGTGGATCAATAGGATTTCTAGTACTTTAGTTAGTCTGAGACACTTTAAGATAGCTAAATATTATGCTCTGATAGATTTTCCACACTAAAATCTTAAGCTTTGAAATAGTTTTAAGCATGCTTGAAAATAATGGGTTTCATTTTTGCATCCGTCAAATACTTAGAGGGTAGCTGCCAATGTCTGCATGCTGCTGCTTCCTGGAGAGGGAGAGGAATGAGCAGAGAGGCAGGACCTTGGTCTCAGAGCCCCTGAGCTTGAGTGCGATTCATAGGGCCAACTAATTTTTCTTGTGGTTGAGAAGTAGTTTTAAAAAATATGATAAGGTAATAAATAATCTGATTTGAAGGACATTGACATAGGCATAATCATGAGAAAATTGATATCTCTAATACTGTACATTTCTGTTCTGAAGATGGTTGGGTAGAAGATACTCACAGAAGCCATTGTATCTGAGGAGCCGGGGGACCGCCAAATCCCAAACACGAGGGGGTCTCTGAGCTCTTTTGACCTCCTTTGGGCACGGATGTTTACCATCTCACACGTCTTGGGGAAACCTTCATCTGGTTCTAAACAGAAACAGAAAACAGTGCTTCTTAGACACGTGTGGCCTCAAAGCAGGTGTGCAGAACATAGGACGATATTTTACTGTACGTGGAAGTTCGAGGTCAAATAGAATTCAGAATCATCATGAGCTTCGCTTACCGGTGTTCAGAGTCTGTACGGAGGAATTCGCTTAACCGAAACTATCTTTTGTTGAAACAGAATGTAATCCAGATACCAGAGCAATTTCCATCCGAGGATAGCTAGTGTTCTTTTCTATCATTTCAAAGGACATTTCGGCGTATGATATTGAGGTCTCCGATATTAATTTTGAAAATGGTTTTCAATGACAAAACACTCTGTGCTCCTAGAATTGTGATGTCCTTCTCATTTCCTACCAATTTACATCCCTCTCCAAGCATAGTCTTCCTCATATGTTTTCCTGGAATCCAGCGCTTCTCAACTGGATTTTTCTCATCATTGTCCCACAAAAGCACCTTTCAATTTCATTTCCCTAATAACCTTACCACTCCATGAAATTGTAATACCATAATACAGTGTGTGTATGTGTATGAGTATATGTGTGTATGTGTGCATATATATGTATGTGTGTATATGTGTATGTGTATATATATATGTGAGTGTGTATATATGTGTGTATGCGTGTATATATGTGTGTTGTGTACATATGTGTGTGTATGTGTGGATATATTTGTGTGGATATATGTGTGTGTATATATATGTATATGTGTATATATGTGTATATGTGTGTATATATATATGTATATGTGTATATGTGTGTATATGTGTGTGTATATATGTGTGTATGTGTATATATATATATGTGTGTGTGTATGTATGTGTGTATATACATATGTGTATATATTATATATATTTATATAATGTAGCCTCTTGGCCAGATGCCATTGCATTATGCAAGTTGTTTTTTTGTTTTGTTTTGTTTTTGCCCTGTACGAACCCACTTTCCACCCTAGGGGTTGACATTATTCCCATAGGACAGGTGTGTTAATTGTCTATTAGGGTAGGAGACCCTTCTGCTGCCCGGATGTGCTGGCCCGGCCCGAGTGAGAGCTCAGCCATCCCGTGGCCACTCCCAGCTCACAGGGCCCCTGGTCCCCGCAAGCATTCCTGCCCTGGCCAGTTCTGCCCCTTCCTCTAAGCATGCAGCCTCCCTTCTCCACCTCCTCCTCTGTCACCATCGCCTTGGAGATCCCCTGACCCTTCCACACCTGGCCCCTCACCTGATTCACCCATCATTTCACAGGAAGGATTTCCACGACATCATCTACCCTCTTCCTCCTCAACGCTTGGTTTCAGAGCCGTCGAAAAGATCGCTGTATTTTTCTGAGGCAAAGTAAGAAATTCCAAGCACAAAGTCATTTATCTTCCAACTTCTTACTGCTTTTCTCATCCCCGGTGCTGTGGGCGTCCTTACACTTGTTTAGTTCCAACTGGGAAGCCTGCCCGTTTTCACCACCGAGGTACAGTCCAGATAAAATACTGCTGGATCTGTCCGCTCGTTCTTGTTTTTAAGTGTAAGTTACATGGTTTTTTTCATTCCTGTGTCGCCAGTGAGTTTTTAAGCTTTTATAATACCTGAGTTTGGTATTACAATTGTTAGGTTTAGAGAGGAAAGGAAGGGGGAGAAAATATAATGTGTAAGCTCTGTGATGGGTTAGGAACGGTTCTGGGAGACTGTGTTTTTAGAGACTTAAGAATGATTCTGGGTCCCGTGCGTGGCGGCTTTGTTCCTGGCCCTCTGTCTGGGTGGGGTGGCCTAAACATAGCTCTTGCAGTGTTGTATGTTTATTTCTGTCATAATGTTCTGTTTTACTTAGCATGTAACTTATTTAGACAGCAAACATAAGTAATTTAGATAGTGTCTACCTGGTAGATCTCCACAGAACTTTTTTAAGAAATGAGACATGAGTTTTTATTGGGCCTTAGCTGAATCTTTTTTTAGTGTTTGTTCCATTAATTGATGACTTATCTTTTTCACATGTAATTGTATAAAACGAATGAATGTCTGCCATTTAGAAAGTCCCATATTCCCAACAATTATAACACAATGGTTGCCATCCTCAGCACACACCACACGTGCCCTCCCCAACATTCACTCCTGAGAATCCTGAGAGGCAACGATTTTCAAGTGTGTGTGTGTGTGTGTGTGTGTGTGTGTGTGTGTGAATGTGTATGTGTGTGTGGAGGGGTACTGGGGATTGAATCCAGGGGTATTCTACCTCTGAGCTACACCCCCAGCCCTTTTTCATTTTTACTCTGTATTTTTTGAAACAGGGTCTCACTAGGTTACTGACAGTCTGGCTAAGTTACTGAGGCTATCCTAGAAGCTTCAATTCTCCTGTCTCTGCCTCCCAAGTATTGTGATTACAGGCATGCTCCACCACACGCAGCTTGATTTTAAACTCTTAAGATATTTTCCATTTGTTTTTTTTAATGTATTTTACTCCCATATTTCTAAATAGCAGACTTAGACAGCTATGTTTTGCTTTTTGGCGTTTAGAATTTGCTCCTCTAGAAGATTTTCGCCCTGTTATAAATCTCTTTCTTTATATTTCCCAGAAAATCACATTAAAATTTTTGGTCATATCAGTATTAGATATCAACATGGTGTGTGATATAAATGCTACTTTCTGCTTAGCTACCTAGTGAACTACGATATTATCGTCTATAAGTTTTGTTTTGTTTTCTCGGTTACTTATCCTAGATCCTCTCTCCTTTCCTCCCCATCTCTCCCCTCCCCTTCCCTTCAGAAGTCTTCCAGCTCTTGTTTTAATCAAAACAGGCAGCTCTGCAGGCCTTCTGTATAGCTTAGTCTCGGGGATTTTCCTCCATCTATCTCTTCACCCCGCCACTGTCCATTTTCTTCACATCCCCCCAATTCCATTCCCTGTCAATGACAGGAGAATCACTCTGCTCATCTCTGCTGGTTATTTTAAACAAGCACGTGTTTGTGCACATAGGACTTGACATGTAGTAAGTACCCCCGAAAGGTAATTACTATTATTGCTGTTATTCCTACTGTTTTTACTGCTAATTCTGTTTCTTTTAGTGTCTTACCTACCATACTAGTATTTTTTCTGGGATGATGAGTACAGTAGATTGCTGTGTAGTAATCCAAGAGCTTGCAGGGTGATTATGAAGCCTTAAGGATTAGAATTATCAGTAATGGTGCACCAGACTACATGTTTCTCAGTTACAGTTGCCTGCTGTATACACCAGGGAGTGAGCTGGTTAGATGACTGGATGAATCAATGAAGTGCACAATGGAGCTGAGGAAAACAGAATTCCACTTTTTTTTCATAGATCTTACAAATAGCTCTACACCTGTGCACACACACAAGTTTGAGAGTTGATTTAACCTACTAGTTGATCTAACCTACTAGTCTTGATTTCCTTTGGGGGAGGGGTCAAAGGAATGGTGTGCTAGAAAATAAATAACTACTGGCTTTGTGGGGGGGGGGTGGGGGGAGTCCTTGCCCTGATTTGTAGGATTTTCTGGTTTCTATGGGGAGAATATTTCAGTCACCATCAATGTCCAGCCAGCAAAGTTATATTTCTGGTTTAGGAGCTAGAAAAATATGGGCACAGCTGGCTTTCCTGAGCTGGAATGAGCTGGCTCCAGAACCTTAGGCTTTTATGAAAGACACATTGGCCATAGGGGAAGTTGGGTTAACCAAATTGCCAGGGATTTCTGAAAGAACACAATTATTATTTCAAACTTCTACATAAAAATAAGTCATTTATCCCCCCCAAAAGGTATTAATAAATAAAGCAAAGGGCTTCATCAGGATCTGATGAACATTTGGAGATAATTTTATTTCATTTTGTGAAGTTTTCCACCTTTGTATTTGTTAATTTATTTTAGCTCCATTGACAATCATTTACCATGTCCTATCTTGTGTGGGTCTCTGTCCCAGTGTGGAGAAGACAATGTAAAAAGGAAGCTCTTTGTCCAACAACTACTGATGGGTGAATAACCGAATGCCTGAGAGTTGTGTTGTTTCTACAGGGAAAGATGAGCAATGGCTGCTCATTTGTAACGGGGAGAGAAGGAACCGTTCTTTTCAGCCTAACCAAAGCTTGCTGGTTGGTCACTGCTGTCTACACAATGGCCTTGGAAAGAGAAGCTTGTTTTCTATAAAGCTGGGAAGCTAATAATAATCTAGATTTGAGTTATATATTGGTGTCTTTTCATAGTGTCCTATGTTTTGTGAGTTTCCATCGATCCTTCAATGTTGTGTTGAACACAATTTTAAGAGGCACAAAGTAACGAGTGGCTACGTTGCAATGGAGAACTCATTCTTCTGGATTATTTAGCTAATTAAATAGAAAGGACCAAGGTCAAGTAGATTTAGATACTACTATGCTAGCATAGTTTGGGAGAACACACAGACACCCACACACAGATGTGTACATATTTTTAAAAATAAAGAACTAAAGGTCTGTTCGTTTTCCATTGTCATTGTATACATTTGCTTTGATTCGTTTTTTAATTTCTAGTGTTTTACTACTAAAATATTGTTACCAAAAAACATCTTCCTAGAATAGCTATAGAAAAAATACCAGAAGTGCAAGTTAAGTGTTTGGGTTTTTTAATATACTTTTATTGGTGCCATGTAATTATACATCACAGTGAGATTCAAAGTAATACAGATATGTGTGCCACATTGCTTGGTGCATTTCCCTCCATATACCTGCTCCCCCTTGCTTTTTCCCCATACATGTTAGTGAGATTAGTAGCAAAACTTGGTACGGATATAACCTTATTTGAACTGTTCCCTCCCTCAATCCTCATTTTCCCTTCCTCATCTCCCACCCCCCTAATTCCCTTCAACTGTTCTACTGTTTTCTCTCCTCATTTGACTGAAATCCCTTTTGTTTTCTATTTTTGTTCCATCCTCCACAGATGAGAGAGAAAACACACAACTCTTCACTTTCTGAGACTGGCTGACCTCACTTAGCATACCATTCTCTAGTTCCATCCATTTTCCTGCAAAATGACATCCTTTTGTCCTTCTTTTATGGCTGAGCAAAATTCCGTTGTGTATATATACCACATTTTGGTGATCCATTCATCTGTTGATGGACACCTAGGTTGGTTCCATCATTTGGCTGTTGTGGACTGTGCTGCTATAAACATGGCTATGCATGTATTGCTGTAGTATTCTTTTTCTCATATTGATGGTATGTGTTAAAATTGTATTCATGACATCAGAATACTGTAAACTGAAGGGAGGGGTGTTTATCAAGGAGATGCCAGGATTCTTGAATAAAAGAATTTGAATGTTGGGCTTTGCTAGGCCTTCATTCTCTGTGGAGTTTCACAGAGGCATTATGAGCCAGCCCAAGGCCGCCATTAGCAGCGGATGCCTTCCCTCCAGCTAGCGCTCTGATCGAGCCTGCATCTGGATGTCAGTGTTCCAGTGAACCTTGCCTTTGTGTTCTTTCTATTCACAATTAATTTTGTATTGAACACCCATGCTTTGGTTAAATGCTTGTCTTTGACATAAATGACTCTACACTGAATCCCACAACTGGCCTGCCTTTTAGAAAAGTTGCTAACCCCTTCCTCAGCGTGATTTCAGTGAACCCATATCACTTTGAATATTCACTTGGGTCTTGTACACCCAAGGCAAGGTTTATTTTCAGCAGCTGGGAGTTGTTTGGAACACACCATTCTACCACTTTCTCAGCTTGTCTGTGCCGAGTGTCATTAAACACACATCAACCTCTCCCTTAGGTTGGTTCCAAAGCAGGTAGTTGGAAATCTGGAACAGAAAAATAAATTTAGGTCAGATAACATACATTTTGGAAAGCTGGTCTTGCATAGACAGTATGCTCAATTTCACATATTGCCTTACATCCAGTGGAAACTGAGGACTACTTCAACGGACAGAGTAGAAATTGAATATATATTTTGTGCAAGGCATGTCAGTTGGTTCTTGGGATCCTCTTCCCTTAAAACATGTGGCTGGTAGTGAAAATATTACTGGTTTGTAGAAAACCACAGTTTGACTATTTTTTCCAGAAGTATTGATTGGTAAAAATATTAGTATTAATATTTACAAAAGCTATTATGGGTTTACTCTTTATGGTACTTGGATACTGATCTAGTGATCTTGTATAAATAATGCATTGCGGATATAAAAGAGGACAGGTAGAAATTCTCAATTTCTGTTTGGCATAGATTTCCAAGTAGATACATATTTAAGGAAGAGAAGCAGGCTGTGTAAATATAGCCTGTGCTGGTGGGATGCTACCCTAGAGGCCAGAGAGTCTATTATTTGGGCTGTTGAGAGAAATTAAGTGGGCTCTTCAGGAACAGAAGTTAAATATTGTGGGAAAGCCAAATTTGATATGAATTTCAGAATCTACTTTAAAGAAATTATATCTTAGAGACCATATTTGATAAGGTTCACCCATAATCATAGGTTGGATTTTATTAAATGATAACAGAGTCTAGGTGTGGTGACGCACAATCCCAGACTCTGGGAGCCTGAGACTGGAGAATCACAGTTTGAGGCCAGCCTTAGCAAGACTCTTGACGACTTGTGTGAACCTGTTTCAAAACAAAAATAAAAAGGGCAGGGGGTATAGCTCAGGGGTAAAATGCCCATGGGTTCAATCTCCAGTACCAAAATAATAATAGTAATAATAATAATAATAATAGTAATAATGATAATAATAACAATAATAATAATAATAATAACTGAGTTTGTTTATTATTTTGATCAGTGTGATTGATTGGTAATTCTCTTCTTGGGCTTACATTCAAACAAATGAGAAAATGTTTTCTCTACTGGAACTGACTATTAGCAAATATAAGAGAGAGCTGTTCTCTGTAGAACGAGTTGAGTGTTATTGGGAGTGAAGGGAAGAGCTCTTAACAGCATTTCACTTGCATTCTGTGGAATCTTATTGCTTGGAAGGATGATATTCAGCAGTGTGAACTGGGATGAATACACTCGTCCCGTCTTTCCAATGAAAATGCCCTAGTCTGTATTAAGGACTATGAGATACCAGTATCCATGGTTGAGTTTTCTTCTTCTTTTTGCTTCCAGTCAATATTTTCCTTCTTTTTGGAAAAAAACTATATACTGAAATAAAAAAGCAAACACTAGCAATATCAGTTAATTAAAAGATTCTGTCTTGGTTCAAATTTGAATCTGTCATTTTTGGAATACTAAAAACCAGTTAATTTGTGGTTTTTTGGTCACTGACATTTCATATATATTTTTTCATGCATATGGAAAAATAATAGCAATGATAATATATTATTAATAATATATAATAACATATTGACAATAATAATATATAAAATAGATATATTTTATATAGTAATCTGTGCTTGGTTAATTAGTTAACCTTTTGAACATTGATGATTTCCCTATTGAAATTTTTTAGTGCAGTCTATGTGGGTGGATGCAAAAAAAAAATAATTTCTCATTTGTCCCATACTTTTGTAATCCATTCATCTGTTGATGAACACCTAGGCTGGTTCCATAATTTGGCTATCGTGAATTTTGCTGCTGTAAACATAGATATGCATGTATCACTCTAATATTCTGGCTTCAATCCTTTTGGAAAGATACCCAGGAGTGGTAAGTCAAGAGGAAAAGGTTTAAAGAAGTGTATGATTTAGCAAGGAATGTGGTGAGATTCCAGACCATTCCATGTTTGGAGGTAAGCGGACTTTCTGGAAGGGTTGACACCTGACCCTCCTCTCCGCATCGATGAGCAGTGAACATGGTTTGAAAGTCCAGATTCCTGCCAGCTGAGGAACTGCCTTAGCTCTCTCAAAAGTTGCGAGGATGGATCGAAAAGGAAACTGTGGTTCTGATCACACCGTTGTTGATGAGGAAGGAGACAGAGAACCAGTAGAGCTCATGGTAGCAAAAGTTGCTTGGAAGCTTCAAGGATCAAGAGTGTTCAACAAAGAGATAAACTAAAAGACTTCAGAATTTGGGGGCCCATTCTTGGGATGAAAAGTCTTCAGAATTTGGGGGTCCACTTGTAGAGTGAAAAAAGGGGGAAATCAGAAGCTCCCTGACAGCAGAGTGACCAGGTGATTTCACACTCAGCTCCAGCACCTGCTTCCTTCCTAGGGAACGAAGATGGACTTTTCACTATCCCTCTAAGATGTGAAGAAAACAATTTCAGCTGTGAATGTGCGTTGCTCACACATGCTGTTGTCAAAAGAAAAAAAATGTGCGAATGGAGAATAATTTTACGAAATGAAATTCATAGACTACATGATAGCGTACAGCACACACTACGGTATATTTTGGAATGAGTGGTCTGTGCTTCTGGGAAACTGTGAGCTTGTTCTCCTGGTTCCTGTAAAAGTTCTGCCTGACGTCTCTCTGACCCAATTGCCAGATCCTACAGGGAGGAGCCACATCCTCCAGCCCTAGGAGTTGACTCTGAAGGGTTAACTACCTAATGAACAAAAGATTCTAAGTGCATGATGATATGTTTACTATCCCAGACGCTCATCATAAATCCTGTTTTTAAGCCAGTATGTGAGGTTGAGAAATTATGATTAATATGGTTTTTTTCATCATTTTACACCCACACATATCTATAGGTATCTTTAAAATGTAATTTGGTATCAGAAATTATTGCTGACTATTTAAAGACATCTATTTCAGATATTCCAAATTTAAAATTTTAAAGATCAATCAGGAATTAATTTACTAATTCTCAGTTCCATAGTTTTTTTTTTTTAAAAAACAGAGAAAATCTCAGGGTCCGGACAAATGAACACAGTGAAGAAAATATAATATAGGGCATGATTTTGTTATAACTTTTTTTTTTCATACTGGGGATTGAACTCGGGGACATTCTACCTCCTAGCTACAGCCCCAGTTCTTTTTTCAAGTTTTTTATTTTTTTATTTTTATTTTTTGGCGGTACCGGGGATTGAACCTAGGGTCATTCTACCTCCGAGCTACACCCCCAGCCCTATTTTTTATTCTTTATTTTTAAACAGGGTCTCACTATGTTTCAGAGAGCCTCATGAAGTAGCTGAGGTGGGCCGCAAACCTGGATCCTCCAGTCTCAGCCTCCCAAGTACTGGGATTACAAGTGTGCGCCACCACACCTGGCCAAGTTTTTTATTTTGAAACAGGATCTCACTAAGTTGCTGAGGCTGGCCTCAAACCTAGGATCCTCCTGTCTCGGCCTCTCAAGTACTGGATTTATGGGCATGCGCCACTGTACCCGGCTTGTTATAACTCTTAGACAACGGAGAACCAATTCTAACAGACTTTTTCCCTTTTCAATCAATTCTGAATTTACCATCATCAAACATTTGCTTCTGAGTTAAAGTTAAAAACGGTGTAAGACTGGATGACAGGACATCTTGATGGTAAAGAAAACTAAGTATCAGAGTTCCTAGACTATAAGGCCTGCTCCTTTTGTTAAATGTTTGCTAAAATGTACATATGTGTAGGGGATGAAGCAAAAGAGTGACAAGTCACATACCCATAGCTGTGAGATGATAGGCCACTTATATTCCCATGAACACCCTGGGAGAGGATTCGAGCCAGGCAGGCAGTGTGTGCCCTTTTGGAAATCCAAACTGCCAACCTTGAGCCTGTTTCTTTGTTTATTTATATATTTACTTATTTATTTACTGACATGATAATTGTGCCTCTTTATGGGTGTTCTGGTCAGCATTCTTGTAGCTATAATCTAAAAGATTGACCATGTAACTTAGAGGAAGGAAGATTTATTTTCTTATGGTTTCTGGCTCAGTTCATGTGAGGCCGGGGACCGCGGATCTCAGTGCATGGTGGCGGGAGGCAGAGAGAGGGAGAACACATGGGCTGTGCTCCTCACATCATGGAGGCTGGAAGCAAGAGAGAGAGAGAGACCAGGGGAAGGAGGAACCATTTATATAATTCCCAAGGCTGCACCCCCAGGGACCCACCTTCTCCAGCCACACCCTGCTGGCCTGGGTCACCACCCAGTAAATCCATTACAATAGATTTATCCACTGCTGGGATTACAACCCTCAAGATTCAATGACATCAGTTCCAAACATTAGTAAATGAGCTTGTTAGGGGACATTTTATATCTAACTATAACAATGGGGTACAGTGTGATATTTCCATATATTTATACACTGCATACTGCCCAACTCAGGATATTTAGTGGAAGGTTCAATCGCAAACCTTTCTCATGTCTTTGTGATTAAACAATTCAAAATCTGCTTTTCTAACCATTTTGAATTATATCATTCAACAGTACTGACGAATCCCCCCCTCTGTGGAATAGAACACCAGCATTTGTTTCTCCTGCCTGGCTGTGACTTCATACCAGTTAACCCATCATTCTCTAGCCCCCTCTTCTCTACCACCCTACTGGTCTCTGGTAACTGCCACACTTGAGACTGTCCTTAATATACAAGAAAAAAAAATGCAGACTGCTTACTGCTAAAGCGTCTGTGTTTCAAAAAGTACTTTATTGGTACATTGTCATCTTACATCATTATGTAATTCAAAGTGATAGGGACATACATGCACACAGTACTTGGTGCGTTTTCCCCCAGCTCCCTCCCCATTCCCCCCTTCCCCATACGAGGTATTGAGACTGACATTGGTATTCTCACATATGTACAAAGTGTCAATGGAAGTGATTCTTTCTTTGATCCTCCCTCTCCCCCTGCCCTTCCCCTAGACCACCTCCCTGGCTCCAATGGAGTTTCTCCTCCATTATCTGAAGTCTCCATTGTATCCTGATTACTCCCTAGCTTCTGCACATGTTACCAATATGTAGACACCACTTTAAATATATATGGATGAATGTGTCTCTGTGTGTGTGTGTGTGTGTGTGTGTGTGTGTGTGTGTGTATTTACCTAAAAATATTGCAAAGAAAACAAAAAGACTTCTGTGTTTCCGACTTCTCAGGTGGACATTTTTCGGTGTCTGGATTAAGGGACTGACATCTGTGTGCGAGGTCCACAATATTTTGCACACAAACGGTTCCACTGCTAGGACTACACTCTGTATCTTAGAAGCAGTTTATAATTTTAGGTACATCCATCTTACTTATTTTCATGAGAAATTTGTGGGTGTTTTTTTGTGGTTCTCTTTTTTTAATTTCTTGCAAACTTGGAAAGGGTTTTAGTTACTAAGAGCACAGTTCTTTAAACTATGCTCGTGTCTTGGAAAAACAAAGGAGCTGCCATTTTCTATGCATATCTCTTTTTGCCCTCAAACAGTGTTTCTCGGGGGAAGTTTCTGGTGCCGTAGGGATTACGGTGGGACACAGTGTCACTCTGAGAAGGAACACGCTGCCCCTGATAACCAGTCAGCTAAGTGATCCCCTTGCTGCGACTCAATGGTACACCCCTCTTGGTGACCTCGTTTATTTCACAGGATGGGGGCCATTGGGAGAAAGAGAAAATCCAGTGTATACTAAGCATGGGGTGTTGTTGGAAATAGACCTTGAAAGAAGTATGGGATTTTAGAAGCAGAGATACTGTTATAGAGAAGGGCATGCTGAGCGGCCCTGGTGAGCGCATTTGGGGGCTGAGAAGTGGCATGGAGCCCAGGTTGTCTGAAAGTCAGGGATAAGTAGGAGAGAAGGAAGTGAAAGGCAAGACTCATAACCACACTCTACTCTACGGGGCCTGCACCACTTATCTGTGTATGTTCTGTGCCTTGGTATGAAGATAGACACGCCAATTCCTTCTGTCCACCATCCACAGCCCGGCCTCAGTGAGTCTGTTGGTTTAACATGGTCCGTATGATGGTTAATCTAGATTGTCAACTTGACTGGATTATGAAAGACCTACGATTCTGTGACTTTAGGTGTGTTGATGTGATGATTGGCTTATGTAACTGCAGATTGAAGGGGAAGTCTTACCCTGAATGTAGGCAGCAGGGTTCTGATAGGTGCAGGACCTGGATAAAAAGGAGAAAGCATGTGAAGGCTTGTGTGGTTCTTCCTGAGAAAAGCGCGTCCGCTGTTACCTGGGATATCGGCCTTCAGCTCTTCCAACTGGACTGTTTCTTTGGAGAGTGTCCTGGCCTTTCCACCTTGGACAGGGACTGCATTGTTGGTCGCTCTGATTCTGAGACTCCAGCTCTTGGACTGCTTGACCAGCTGCTGGTTCCTGCAGTTCTCCACGTGCAGGTGGCCACTTAGGACGATACTACGTCTGACTGTGAGCTGATTTGATAAATCCCCTTTTGCCATATACATATCCTGTGAGTTCTGTTACTGTAGCAAACCCTAACTAATACAGTCTAACTTTGGTCAATGGCCAGCTTTCAAGACAATCTTTGTAAGTACAGTCCACTTACAATAAGCATTTCAGTTACCAAGAGTTCCCACCCATCTTTTATACAGATGGACTTTTTTCAAGGATTCAGTGTGAAAGTGTTATTTTTTTTGCAGCTTTAAGCGTTTGGAAATATAACTTGTCTTTACAGTTGGATATTTTCTTCCAGTTTGTGACAGTAAGTACAAGGGGATCTGAGATTGGATGTCAAGAAATCACAAGGGAAAATATGTAAGGCTTTTTAGTTCATCCCCCTGTTACTCCAAAGGGTAATTGTAAAAAGAGGGATTGGGTAACATATGTTTATAGCTTTCAGACCCGGGGATCCTCTGGTTTGCCTTGTTCACATATTCCAACATTTTATAAAAATGTTAACAATGTCCACATGTAAGCATCACAATGTGGAAGGGGCTCAATTTATTATAGACACAAAGATAAAAATTAAAATACCTGAAGCCTTTCCCCTCTTCACCACATCATTTTTTCATGGTCTTATTTTATAACAGCCCATCCAGGGAACCATCACACTGAACAAGAACTACTTGCGTGGTGCCCATATAAAGTAATTTTATTTATATCTTTTTCCCTTTGCCCCTTTATGTCACCTCAGAGAGAGTGATCATTCCCCTGCCCTGTGTGAAAATTCGGCAATCCAGTGGCTTTCTGGGCCTCCTGTTATACCTTGAGATGCAATTTAGTGATTAGACTGAATACTCCGTATAATGGTCCAAGGTCTAAAGTGCTTTAACATCTGGTTTTCCCTTCCATGGCTCAGGCTCATTGAGTAGTGGTGCTGTAATTAGAGAAGAAGCAGGAGAACGATGAGGAGGAGGAGGAGGAAAAGGAAGAAGAAGAGAAGGAGGAGGAGGAAGAGGAGGAGGAGAAGGAGAAAGAGGAGGCAGCTTCTCCATTTTGGAGCCTTGAGATCTGTCTCTGAATCCATCTGGTTTGGGGCTCCCTCTCCATCACTCCAGAGCACTCGTAGAGTTGCCTGGAGCTTAACATTTACCTGCTTTATTATACTCAGCTGTTTTCCCTCCTTAAAGACAGGGCCTTAAAGTCTGTGCATCCTCGCTCTCCCCATGCCTTAGCAGTAGACAAGGCATAACACAGAAAGCACCAGGAAGCATCTGCTGGGTGCATAGACTCATCCCCGGAGTCCTCCAACATCTTGTGGAACTTCCAAGTTCACATGCACTAATTCTACCTGGGAGAGTTGGTTCAATAGAGGCGAAAATTTCCAAGGGAATCCTGGTTCAGGGTTGAGAGCCATTGAGGCAGATATTTGTTAAGCAAACCTAATTTTTTTTGGTTGTTATTGTTTTGTTTTTGCTCTTTTTTTGGTACGATATAATTGTACATCATAGTGAGATTCAAAGTGATATAAACATACATGCACACATCACTTGGTGTATTCCCTTTACTTAAGGAGCATTTAAATTTTGACCTGAAAATGAGTTTCCTAATACAAAATTATGAAAACTAGGGATTTTCCTAAATTTTTCTCATTCTGAGTAAGATTACTATAAGCACCTTTTGTCTTTTGAGACTGATAGGTAGTATTGATTTTAGTATATACCCTGTGGGACATCTATGCCAGCTCTCCCAGTTATTTTATTTTGTAGGTTTTATGCCAATGGTCAAAAGTATAAATGCATCTTTTACCTAAATCAATCTTCCTTCCTTCCTTCCTTCCTTCCTTCCTTCCTTCCTTCCTTTCTTCCTTCCTTCCTTCCTTCCTTCTTTCTTCTTTCTTCTTTCCTTCCTTCTACTGGAGATTGAACACAGGGGTGTTCTACCTCTGAGCTACACCCCCAGCCCCTTTTATTTTTTGTTTTGAAACAGGGTCTTGCTCAGTTGCTAAGGGTCTCACTAAGTTTCTGAGGCTGGCCTAGTACCAGTGATCCTCCTGTCTCAGCCTCCCAAGTACTGGGATTACAGGGATGTGCTTCCACACCTGGTCTAAATATATCTTTATTTTTAAGAAAATGGAATGTTTGTAAGCATACCATGACACTAAAACAATGAAAACCAGGTATGTTGTTCAACATTCTCACTACCAGACCCAATAAGCCTGACCACACACAACTTAGAGGAAGGAAGATTTCTTTGCTCACAATTTTGGGCAGATTTAGAGGTTCAGTCCATGTTAGGATAGGTTTGTGGAGCTCAGGGCATGGCAGCAGGAAGCAGAGAGAGGGAGAGCGCTAGGTTCCACTCTCACATCACAGAGTCCAGAAGCAGAGAGTGAGCAGGGGGAGGAGGAAGGATATATAATCCCCAAGGGCCCCTTCTTAGCTATCAAGCCCCTGCTTCCAACACGACTACCTTATTTACGTGAAGGGTAGAGGGACATTCTAAATCCCAATCATTACACTAGGGCATCATGGTGCAAACTATTCACTCTGCTCCCATACGACCCGTTGGTCCTACAGTCTTTTTATAACTCGAATATCTTGCATTTTATTCTTATACTTTTATTGGCACAATATGATTACACATCATATTGAGATTCAAAGTGATACATTTATAGAAGCACACATCACTAGCTGTGTTTCCCTCTGCATCCCACCCCGCTCCCCCCTTCTTCCTCTCTCTACATGTTAGTGAGATTGGTAGTAATACCTTCATATATGGAACTGTTTCCTTCCTCAGTTCTTCTTTCTCCCCTCCCAACCTCTTTCCCCCTACACCCTTCCACTCTTCTACTACTCTCTCTCTCTTCATTTTCTCTCTAGCTTCTACATACAAGAGAAAACATTTGACCCTTGATTTTCTGAGACTGAATGATCTCACTTAGCATAATATTCACCAGTTCCATCCATTTCCCTTCAAACGACATAATTTTGTTCTTCTTTATGGCTGAGTAAAATTCCATTGTGTGTAGAGACCGCATTTTCTTTATCTTTTTTTTTTGTGTGGTACTGGGGATTGAATGCAGGGGCATTCTACCTCCGCGCTACACCCCCGGCCCTATTTTTTTTATGCTTTATTTTTGAAACTGGGTCTCACGAAGTTGCGGAGGGCCTCACTAAGGAGAGAGAGAGAGAGAGAGAGAGGAGAGAGGAGAGAGATCGATCGATCAATCGTGCGCGTGCGCATGAGCGCTGAGGTTGGCCGCGAACCCGGATCCTCCGGTCTCCGCCTCCCAAAGTACTGGGATTACAAGTGTGTGCCACCACGCCCGGCTCGCATTTTCTTTATCCATTCATCTGTTCACTGACACCTGGGTTGGTTCCATAATTTTGGCTATTGTGAATTATGCTGCTATAAACATGGGTACACATGTATCCACTGTTCAGTATGTTTCCAAAAGAATTAAAGTTAGAATATTATAGTAATCCCTTAGATTTTATTCTACTTCATTTAAGAGCTTTTGTTTTTAGTGGAGAAAAACAGAAAAAGTGGGTGTAGAGACTACATGAGACTTCTGAAATACATGGCATGCTAGGTAGTTTCTTTAAAGGAAATTAATAATGTATGCCAGTTTATCAATTTTTAAAGACTGAACCAGTCTTTAATTATTCAGCAGATATTTATTTGTGTACTCACAAGGCATGTTGTACATCAGGTGGTCAGTAAAAGGCAAGGTTCCACTGAACACTTGGAATGCATGTTGGAAAGAATTGTTCTTGATTTTAGTTCTTTGTAGTTCCAGATTTAGTAAGCAGCTATCTTGGAAACACGTCATCATTAGTGATAAGTAGTGGCCTCCCTTGCCATTTCATTTCTGAGTTCCTTGTAGGAAAGGCCCTAATGTTTAAATCTTTATTTGGGGATACTGACCTTTTCATTAGAGCAAAATGACTTGAGGGCATAAATTTGCATTTGGTTTTGTCAGCTTATGCATCTTTTTTTGCTAATAAATATTTATCATTTGACTACAATTGAATATTAAATTTTCCTTTAAAATACTCTACAAACAATGTTGGTGTATGTACGTATGTACACCAATTGTCAGTATATATACTTCTACACTCCCAGCTCTTTTCCTTTCTTTATTTTTATTTTGAAACAGGGTCTCACTAAGTTGCTGAGGCTGGCCTTGAACATGCAATCCTCCTTTCTCAGCCTCCCAAGTACTGATATTACAGGCATGCGGCACCACACCTGGCAATGTTAGTTTTCTAAAATTATATTTATGTACAACTTCCATCTGTGTTCTCTGTGTGTGACTTGCTACTTATAAATATTATTTCCCTGCTCTCTAAAGTTATTAACTAATCTTTCACTAGTGATTGGATCTCCCTAACATGTTTTAGGAAATAATAAGTGTTCTTAACCTTCTCCTCCAAAATCCCAGGCGTGCTGTGGAATGCTCCCCCTGCAATGTGCTCGCCATCTCTCCATTTCTCTATATTAGGCGAGCTTTTCAGTCTCGGGGCTTCATTGCCAAGACACACCATACGGATGCCAGTTTTTTTTTTTTTTATTGAGCTAAAGAATATACTTGATTCTTTTTCTTTAACTTGCTGAGAATGCAGGTTGTAATTTATATTACACCGTGGAATGTGCAAAATTCAATAATTGTAGGGCGCGTGGATTAATTATGCCCTTTAGGTGATGTCGACATAAAGTTACAACACAGGAAAAGTAGGGACATGGGGAACCTTAGCTAAGAGGTTAAAAAATGACGCAATGCCCTTCTTACCTGTGGTGGCAGAAAAGGGGAAGTTTTTCTTTATATTTTGCAAAATGCTGTCATTGGATGTAAGAAAAAGCAACAATCTCAAGAATACTACCAAAAGCAAGTTTTGAGATTACAGCATTTGAGATTACATTATGTCTTTTTTTTTTTCCCTGTTGCGGATGTCTGTTGAGGTGAGAAAGTTTTATTTTCTGCTGGGACTTAGTGTTCTATAACTTCAAATCTTGAGAAAGAGACTCCCAGGTCATGTATTTAGGGAATTTCTAAGACATTAATAGTCTTTCCTTTTACTTTTTTGTCTTTTCTTTCTTTCTTTTTCTTTTTCCAATTTTACTTTTCCCCCCCAGATTAAGCACTGCAAATATATGGACTTCAGTTTAACCATACTGAGTCTCACAATTTTATCTTACTCATGCAATTAGAAGATGATTTTTTTTATGGCGCTGGGGATTGAACCCAGGGACATTCTACCTCCAAGATACACCCTCAGCCCTATTTTATTTTTTATTTGGAAACAGCGTCTCACTAAGTTGCTGAGACTGGATGCGAACCTGGGATCCTCCTGTCTCAGCCTCCCAAGTACTGGGATTACACGTGCGTGCCACCACGCCTGGCTGAAGATAATGTTTTTAGGAAGACCTTAACTTATTTATGCAGCACTCTGACAGAATAAAACCCACTTCACACGTGAAACCAATAATCACACAGAACAAGTCATCATAGTACGGAGCTCATGGAACATGGAAGATGACCTGGACCAAGGTTTGCAGTGGAGGGAAGACCGGTGGGATGGAAGAGGACAGGCTCAGAGAGCAGGCATTGTGGGTACACATGTTACAGGGTGTCCTGGTTCCATGGAATGTATTGGATACTTGCTTTCTGATCTGCAAATTAGAAAGAGAAATACCAACTGCATAGTCTGTAGCTATGACAAGATGAAGTAATGCGCATCCGAGGCACCTGCGCGGTGCCTGTGCCCAGGAAAGTCTCAGCAAATAGATGATAATTCCAAAGACACCTTGTGTTTTCTCATGTTTTTCCCGGCCTTTTTTGGGGGATGCACATTCCAAATATGTACCACAGGTGTGTAAGGTTGATCCTTCTATTGTTGCATGGAAAAGAAAATCACACGTAATTGAGAAGTGAAAAATTGCCTGATGGTGATAACTTATTTATGGAACATTTCGACTGGAATAGAAACTCTACCACATGTACTCAAAGACCACCTGGATGCCATCTATCCAAAGGTATTTATTAACCACTGAGCCTGTGCCTGGCACAGTGTAGTAGAGCAGGATGGACAGCAGAAACATAGAAAATATACAATAGCCAATTGGGGCCTTTGAGCCTTAAAATTAAATTCATAATGTATAAAAAGCTTCAATCAGAGTGACTGGCACAGAGTAGGAGCCCAACAAGTAGTAGGTTTTAAAATATATGTTATTATCACAACTTTTTCTAAGAAATAAGAAAACATAGCCGGGCGTGGTAGCGCACACTTGTAATCCCAGTACTTTGGGAGGCGGAGACCGGAGGATCCAGGTTCGCAGCCAGCCTCAGCTCTCGCTCTCTCTCTCTCTCTCTCTCTCTCTCCCTCTCCCTCTCCCTGTCTCTCTCTCTCTACCTAGTGAGGCCCTCCACAATTTCGTGAGACCCGGTTTCAAA
>PVJS01012062.1:0-44537 GCA_004027185.1 Glis glis | reverse complement strand
GGTATAGCGTTCTTCCTCATGGGTCACAATCTGTACCTCACCTCTAGGGGCCTGCTTATACTTGCTCCTAGTTATAGGACTAGAGGCAAAAGTGGGTGGGGTGGGTGGGACCTGAAGTGTATCAGCATTATCTTGCTCTGTTGCCCTAGACAATGCTGGAGTATTTCCCCCAGGGGAGGTCGGAGAAGCCAATTCTGTAGAGGATGGGGAGTCCTCATCTTCTGGCAGGATAAACCCCTCAGAATGTTCAGATTCAATGTTCCCAGCCTATTCAGGGTCCTCCCATACATCCCCGTTACATTTTTCAGGATCCCATGGTTTTTCTAGCAGTACCCTCACCTTAACTGCAGACACCTTTGTCGGCTGAGAATGAACCTTACATTGTAAATCAGCCAATCTCAGGATGAGGGCCTGTGTTTGATTTTCAGCAATTTCTGTTCTACGACTACAGGAGACAAGATTCTCCTTTAACGCACACTGACTAACGGTTAGGTCTGATATGTGGTCCTGTAGCTTATCCTTTTCCCATTCTAATTTCTCCAATGATGCCAGGAGCTACCAGCCAACATCAGTATATTCCTTAGTATTTTGGAAGTGTTCAAAAGTAAGATATGTAGAGTCACTAAACTCTTTGCCCCTCAAAAGAGGAGAGATAGGGTAATCGAAAGGATCCACCTTTCGTATAGCTTTAAACAGTTCATACCATGGAGTATCAGCACCTCCCCTACTAATTGAAGGACGGCCTCCACTCACTTTAGGCCTAATCAAATTGGAGAGCCAGCTCCGGAAGCCAGAAAACCAACTAAGAGAATACATTCTTGCAATTCTGTTATTCTAGAACCACTCCTGGTACAAGAATCTGTATTGGACAGGGTTCACTAGATTAACAGAATTCACAGAATGAGTATATTTGAAAAAGGGATTTATCAGATGGGCTTACAGTTTGAAGCAATGTAGTCCCAGGTTCTGACTGCATGTGGAGAGTCAGAGGAACCAGTAACTTGGCAAGCGGTCTAAGAGCTGGAGTATTAGGATCAGAGCAACCACTAATTCAGTCCCAGTCCAAGATGTGAAGATCAGGAAGCTCTTCAGAGAAACGATGGTGAAGTTTCAGTTCGAAGGGCTGGAGGCCGATGATCTCAGACGAGAGCAGAAGATCAAGAAGCTCTTCAGAGAAACGGCGAAGCCGGAGGCCGACGATCTCAGGCGAGAGAAGATGCATTTTCTTCAGAAAGAATCGTGAACGCTCTACGCGGCTTCTCCCTCTTTTATCTAAGTCCTGCACATATCAGAATCCTGCTACCTACATTCAGGGCAGGGCTTTCTGTTTAATCTGCTGTTACACACCCAAAGTCACATGATCTTGGGTGTGTCATGATCAGGTCAAGTTGACAAACTAGATTGACTATCACATGCCATCTGTTGGCTGTTTAATGAAAAACAGCTGAATAATTCCCCAAAATAAGAGGAAGTTATTCTGAAAACAAGGGACACATGAGTCAGTGAAGCAAAGTAAACCTTAGTATCTGAGCCAGGGTGGAGTCCAGGTTTCATCCATGTTCTGCCTCTTCACTGCTCCAGCAGCTGTGACTGACCCTCAGTTCTACTTGGTCTTTTCTTGATGTTCAGGGCGAGTGATGGAGACCTTGATCTGTCAGCAAAATCCGTCCAGGCATGACAGATTCCTGCCGGGACACATGGATAGTGGGCTGATCAATACCAGCTCCCGGGTGTCCTCACGGTCTGCTGCACACCATGGCTTCTCACTGTGCTAGAAAGCAGGGGAATGATCCCAAATTGATGGGGACTTGCGAGAAGGACACAAAATCCAGTTATGAGGAGCTAATTGGAGGATCAAATTAAATAATACTACTAATGGCTGATAATTGATAAAATTGAATGAATTGCTTTATAGTAACATAATAAATGAGTAATGAGCAGACTTCAATTTTAGAAAAGAGTCAAAACATGGTCTCAGTCCTTTCATGAATGTTTATTGCAATCACGACCCAGACGGTTCTTTATTCATTAACATTCCATACAAATACAATGTATGATATTTTAGGTCAGAGAGATAGAGATTAGTACAACTCTGAAAGCAGGTTGGGCAGTCCATTTACCACAGATCTCAGAGGGCTGTGTCTAATTCTCAGGTTTAGGTTAGTTGTGAGTCTGGGACAGATCTTCCGGCCTGACCTTAATGAGCGCTCAACTAGCACCAAAGGTGAGGACTTGCCCAACAGCTACCAGCATAGCCGGCCGGGTCAGCATTCAGCCTGGTCATCAGTGGTCAGCATAGCCAGGTGGCAAGGCTCTTTGGCAGAAGAAACTGCAAGTTTTCTGTCTCGAGTGCTGACAATGATAATCCTTAGGTTGCTAGGGCTAAATATGGTTGTCCAGGTGCTCCTGGTCAGCAGAGGCCTTGTGCCTGCGTGTTGCCTATCAGGCCCTGGCATTGCACCTTGTGCGTGGGGCCTGTATGTTTCCCCAATATCCGGGGTGTTTTCTTCCATGCCTGGTTATGCTTGTGTGCTGTACTTGGTGTTTGAGCCACACCCAGGTGTACTTTGGAGGTTAAGCCCCTCTTTGGTTTTCAGAGCACCTTTTCTAAAACATGTGCTCCATACAAAGTCATAAACCTAAATATAAATGCAAAGCCATAAATTCTGAAAAGACAGCACAGCAGAAAATATACATGCCTCCATGCTCAGGCAATGAATTTTTTTTTCTGGCAGTACCAGGGATTGAACCCAGGAGCATTCTACCTCTGGGCTACACGGCCAGCCCTATTTTTTATTCTTTATTTTGAATCAGGGTCTCACTAAGTTTTGGAGGGCCTCACTAAATAGCTGAGGCTGGCCAGGAAACCGGATTCTCCTGTCTCAGCCTCCCAAGTACTTGGATTACAAGCATGCCCCACCAGTCCCAGCTTGCCAATGAATTTTATTTATTTTTTTATTTTTATTTTTGTCTTTTTTTAACGTGCTTTTATTGGTGCATTGGAATCTCACATCACAATGAATATCTATTTGATGTTAACATACATGCACATAGCTCTTAGTGCTCCCCTACCTCCCCCCACCCATATGAAGTATCGAGAATGATGTTCGTATATTCTCACATGTACGTATTGTTTATGATAGTAATTCCACTGATTCACTTCTTTCTTGACCTTCCCCTTCCCTTATACCACTTCCCTTGCCCCACTGAGGGTTCTCCATTATCAACCAGAGTCCCTTGTGTCCCCACTACTCCTTAGGTTGCACATATTAATGAAAATATATGTCCCTTTTTTTGTGATTGACTTATCTCGTTTAACATAATGTTCTCCATTATTCTGCCTATGCAAAAGCAGGGGAGATCTTTCCATCTTAAAAGATCTTCTTCAGTTTCTTTCTTCAGTGTTCTATAGTTTTCATTGTACAGGTCTTTTACCTCTTTGGTTAAGTTTATTCCTAGGTATTTGATTGGTTTTGAAGTTATTGTGAGTGGAATTGTTTTCTGGATTTCTTTCTCAGTGGATTCATGGTTGGCATATATGAAAGCTACTGATTTTTTTAGGTTGGTCTTGTATCCTGCTACTTTGCTGAATTTGTTAATCAGCTCTAGTAGATTTTTCGTTGATTTCTCTGGGTTTTCTAGATATAGGATCATATCATCTGCAAATAAAGATAATTTTAATTCTTCTTTTCCTATTTCAATTCCTTTGATATCCTTCTCTTGTCTTATTGCTTTGGCAAGAGTTTCGAGGATTATATTGAAAAGGAGTGGTGATAGTGGGCATCTTTGTCTTGTTCCTGTTTTTAAGGGGAATTCCAACAATTTTCTCCAATTCAATATGATGTTGGCTTTGGGTTTCGTACATATTGACTTAATGATGTTGAGGTATGTTCCTTCTATTCTGATTTTCTGTAGAGTTCTTAACATGAATGGGTGTTGAATTTTGTCAAATGCTTTTTCTGCATCTATTGAAATGATCATGTGGTTCTTGTTTTTAGGTCGATTTATATGGTGAATAACGTGTATTGTTTTGCATATGTTGAACCAGCCTTGCTTCCCTGGAATGAAACCAACTTGGTCATGGTGTATAATTTTCTCAATATGGTTTTGAATGCACATGGCTAGTATTTTATTTAGAATTTTTGTGTCTGTGTTCATTAATGATATTGGTCTGTAATTCTTTTTTCTTGAGGTATCTTTATTTGGCTTTGGTATTAATGTGATGTTGGCCACATAAAAGGAATTTGGAAGAATTCCATCTCTTTCAATTTCACAGAATAGCTTGTGAAGTATTGGTTTTAGTTCTTCTGTAAATGTTTTGTAGAATTCGGCTGGAAAACCATCTGGACCTGGGCTTTTCTTTGATGGCAGACTTTTTATTGCTGTTTCTGTCTCTGTGCTTGCTATTGGTTGATTCAGGTTTTCTGTATCCTCTTGGCTCAATTTAGGTAGATTGTATGTGTCTAGAAATCTTTTGATTTCTTCCATGTTTTCCATTTTATTGGAATATAAGTTTTCAAAGTAGTTTCTTATGATCCTCTAGATTTCTCCACTATCAGTGGTGATGTCCCCTTTTTCATTTCTGATTTTGGTAATTTGGATTGATTCTTTCCTTCTTTTGGTTAGGTTAGCTAGTGGTTTGTAAATCTTGTTAATCTTCTCAAAGACCAGCTTCTTGTTTTGTTGATTCTTTGTATTGCTTTTTTTATTCTCTATTTCATTAATTTCTGCTCTTATTTTAGTTATCTCCTGCCTCCTACTGGCTTTGGGATTCGTCTCTTCCTGTTTTTCAAGATCCTTGAGGTGTGACATTAGGTTATTTATTTGGATGTGTTCTGATTTCCTTATTTGGGCACTCAGTGCTATACATTTTCCTCTTAACACTGCCTTCAGAGTGTCCCATAGATTTTGGTATGTTGTGTCTCTATTTTCATTTAATTCCAGGAATTTTTTTATTTCCCCCTTATTTCTTTTCTGATCCATTCCTCGTTCAGAAGTGTATCGTTCAGTCTCCATGTACTTATGTGATTACTTTTGGTCTTCCAGTTGTTAATTTCCAGTTTCATTCTCTGGTGATCTGAGAAGATGCAGGGAATTAAATCACATCTTTTGAATTTGCTGGTGCTTGCTTTGTGACCCAGTGTGTGGTCCATTTTGGAGAATGTTCCATTGGCAGCTGAGAAAAATATGTATTCAGGTGTTGCTGGTTGAAATAATCTGTATGTGTCTATTAAATTCATTTGGTCTATGGTTTTCTTTAGTCTGAACAATCTTTATTCATTTTTTGTCTGGAGCATCGATCTAGTGGCATGAGTGGTGTGTTGAAGTCTCCCAATATTATTGTGTTTTGATCTATTTGGGACCTGATGTCCCGAAGACTTTGTTTTATAAATGTGGGTGCACCCATATTTGGGGCATAAATCTTTACTATCATTATATCTTCTTGTTGGATTGTTCCTTTTACTAACTAGTAAGAAGTGACCCTCTTTGTCTCTTCTGATGTGTTTTAGCTTAAAGTCTGTTTTGTCAGATATAAGAGTTGCTACCCCTGCTTGTTTTCAATCTCCATTTGCATGGTATATCTTTTACCATCCTCTTACCTTTAGCATATGAGTATATTTGGCTAGAAGGTGAGTTTCATGTAAGCAGCATATAGTTGGGTTATGCTTTTTAATCCGCAATGCCAGTCTATGCCTTTTAATTGGGGAGTTGAGCCCTTTGACATTCAGTGTTATTATTGAGATATGATTTTTGTTTCCTATCATTTTGAGTTTATTTTCTGTTTGCTGTAGTGATAATCTCCTTGTTTAGTTGCCTACCTGGAGGAATTCACCTCTCCTGTGGTTCTGAAAATTGCTTGTTTTTCCTTCTTTGTGATTTATTTCGTTTAGGATTTTCTCCAGTGTTAGCTTGGTCCTCATGAATTCTTTAAGTGTTTATTTATCATGGAACATTTTTATTTTTCCATTAATTTTAAATGATAGCTTTGCTGGATATATCAGTCTTGGTTCAAAATTGTTTTCTTCCACGGTTTGGAGTACATCATACCAATCCCTCCTGGCATTCCTGACTTGGGTTGAGAAGTCTGGGGTGATTTTTATTGTTTTGCCCCTGTATGTCACCCATTCTTTTGCTCTTGTTGCTTTTAGGATTATTTTTTGGCCTTTACATTAGACATTTTAATTATTATGTGGCATGTGGAGGGCCTTCTTTGGTCCTGTCTTAATGGTGTTCTATGTGTCTCCTGTATGTGAATATCCTAATCCTTTTCTATGTTCAGAAAATTCTCTGAAATTATTTCTTTGAAGTGGTTTCTCATACCCTTGGTCTGTGCTTCTAAACCTTCTTCGATGCCTTTTATCCTTAGATTAGGAAGTCTTGTATTGTTCTGTATTTCTTGAATGGCCAGGGTGTGTTGTAATATCTTCTGTATATCATTGACTGTGTTTTCAGTTTGAATGAACTGCCTTCAGGAGTGATACCCTGTTTTCCATGTGGTCGAGCCTACTAGAGTTGGTTTCTATTGCAGTCTTTAATTCGTTTATTGACTCCTTCATTTTGTTCAGTGTTTTTTTCTGATTCTTTCTTAGAGCCTCAACTTCCTCCTTCATCTCCTCTATGCTTTCTTTGAGGCCTTTCATCATTCTGAAGATCAAAATTCTGAATTCTCCGTCTTGCATTTCCTGTAGGTCAGTATCAGTAATCTCACTTGATGCATTGTGAGTGTTTCTTGTCTCCTCACTGTTTCTCATTCTTGAATTTTCAGTGTTTTCAATTTTGTATTTCTGTTGCCTCCGCATCATCTTCCTTTCTATATATAAGATCTCTTGATGGTCTCTGTAGACCCAATTGGTCAGTACACTGCAGGCTGTGGTTCCCTCCTGTCTGGTTGACTGGGGAGCAGTGTGTGTTGGGGGAGGGCACACAGGTTCTGGAGCTCGGGTGTTGGCATGTGAGGTGCACTTCGAGTCATGGTGTTGGATGTGGGCTCCGAGGCATGGGTGATGGTGCTGGAAGTTGTCCAGTCTATGAGGCATGGGTGCTAAGGGTCGCCCAGGCAACAAGAGGTGCACACATGCTCCGGGTCTCGGGAGGCATCGCCGGAGGTTGCCTGGGCTCTGATGCATGAAGCTGAGTATCTCGTGTGTGCCCGAGGGGGGTGCTGACTCTGGGTATTGGGTAGAGGTGCCAGAGGGTGCATGGGCATTGAGGCACAGGGCAGAGGATTGCACGTGGGCCCCAGGGAGGTGCGTGGGCTCCTGGATCTTGGATGGCAGTGCCAGATCATGCCCTGCCTCTGAGGTGGTGCGGAGGGTCTCATGGGTCTCAGGTGGCAGCGTCGGAGGGTATTCGGGCTCTGAAGAGTGGCACAGAGGCTCCTGTGCAGGTGAGAGAGGTGTAGGCTGTAGGTCTCAGGTAGCAGTGCTGGAGGGCATGGGAGTCCAAGGCGGGGCTCAGAGGGCCACCCAGGTCTCAGGGGGCAACGTTGGAGTCCAGGGCAGGGTGCAGAGGGCCGCCCGGGTCACGTAGAATGGCGGAGGTGGCTGATGTGGGGAGCGGAGAGCCTCCTGTGTTGCGCAGGATGGCAGGACTGGCTGAGGCAGGGTGCAGAGGGCCGCCAGGGTCACACAGAATAGTGAGGTTGGCTGAGGGGGAGTATGGGGGGTGGCCCAGGTCGCGCGGTATGGTGCTGCTGGCAGAGGTGAGGCGCAGGGGGCTGCCTGGGTCTTGGCTGGTGTGGGGGTCTGACGTGCGGGTGATGGGGATTGCGTGGGCTCATAGCGCGGTGGGAAGGAGGTGCATGGCTGTGGCAGGAGCCCATGCTAGGGCAGCCTTTGAAGGCTATTCATAATCTGCTGCTGGGATGGTCCCACCACTCACAGAGTTCTCCTCCGGTTTCTCCTCCTGATTTGTTGGTGGCGCTGGGGGTTATTAGCCCTGGTTGTAGGGTCTGGAGTAACATGGCTCCTTACTGATCCTGCTGACACAGGATTGCAGTTTTTCTGTGGGATTCTGTAGCTGGTAGACTCTGTGTCTGTGTAGTCATAATCGGGTTACTAGATATTGGGTTTTGGTTTTCTATGGCTGTGTGATGTTTAGTTCTGAGCCCCTGAGGCGATTTTGAGATGATTTTGAGACAGGCTCATTCAGGGACTCCTATTCCATCGCCATCTTGGATCACTAGATGAAAATGAATTTTAAATACAACAACAAAGGCACTATCCATGAAAGGAGGAACTGATTAAATAGCCTTTGACTAGAAAAACTACTTTGCAAAAGATACCATCAAGGGAGGAGAAGATGAACCTTGGACTAGAAGAAATACTTGCAAATGACATATCTGATAAAGGACTGTTATCCTAAATATACTTTTAAAACTGGCCAGTAAGCCGGGCATGCTAGTGCTTACCTATAATCCCAGGAATTGGGAGGGTGAGACTGGAGGATGGCAGGCATGAAGCCAACCTCAGCAACTTAGCAAAAACCTGTTATAAAAAAAAAAACCCAAACAAAAAATAAAAACAAAACTGAACAATAACAAATTAGCCAATCTGATTTAAAAATTGGGCAAAATATTTGAAGAGACAACTCACCCCAAAAGATATACACTTGGCAAATAATCATGTAAAAATGCTCAACATCAATCATCATCAGGGATTTGCAAACTGAAATAACTTGGTATATCACTGTACACTGATATAATGGTTCAAATCAACCCAGATGGCACCAAATGTTGGCAAGAATGTGATACAAAGGTGACTGTTATTCATTGCTGGTGAAAAAATTGACTCATACTCACCCTTGGGGAGACATTTTAGCAGTTCCTTAGGATGCTAAAATACACTTGCCATGCAATCCAGCAATTGCACCCCTTGGTATTTATCCAACTAAGTTGAAAATGCATGTCTACACAAAAATATTACACATGAATATTACCCAAACTTGGAAGCCACCAAGAATCCTTCAATAGGTTAATGTATAAAGAAACTAAGGTACATCCATACATGTCATCTAGTCTGCCTGAAGTGGTTTTTTATTGATCTTTAATTCATTCGTCTCCTTAATTTTGTTTAAAGCCTCTTTTTGTTCTTAGTTGGAGCATCAATTTTTCTACTCATATGTTCTTTAATTTCCTGTACACTCTCTCTGATTATAAATTTTCCTCTTAGAGCCAGGCGTGGTGGCGCACGCTTGTAATCCCAGTACTTTGGGGGGCAGAGACGGGAGGAACCGGGTTCGCGGCCAACCTCAGCACACATGCACGCGCGATCTCTCTCTCTCTCTCTCTCTTCTCTCCTCTCTCTCTCTCTCTCTCTCTGTCTCTCTCTCTCTCTCTACCTAGTGAGGCCCTCTGCAACTTCGTGAGACCCAGTTTCAAAAATAAAGCATAAAAAAATAGGGCCGGGGGCATAGCGAGGAGGTAGAACGCCCCTGCGTTCAATCCCCGGTACCGCCAAAAAATAAAAAATAAATAAATAAATAAATAAATAAATAAATTTTCCTCTTAAAACTGCCTTCAAAGTGCCTCACAGATTTTGGTATGTCATGTCTCTGTTTTCACTTAATTCTAGGAATTTTCTAAATTCTTGCCTTATTTGTTCTATGAACCCGTCCTCACTCAAAAGTGTGTCATTCAAAATCCAGGTATTTATCTAATTTATTTTGGTCTTCTTGTGGTTGGTTTCTACTTTCATTTCATTAATATTTGAAAAGATGCACAAAATTATATTACACTTTTTAATATTTGCTGATACTTGCTTTATGGCCCAGAATGTTGTCTATTTTGGAGAAGGTTCCTTCAGCAGCTGTGAATACTGTATTCAGCTGTTGTTTGTTGGAATATTCTGTATATATATGATACATTTGGTTTACAGTATTCTTTAGGTTTGTGGACTCTTTCTGATCTTTTGTCTGCAAGATAGATCTATTAATGTGAGAGGTGTGTTGAAGTTTCCCAGCATTATTGTATTGGGATCTATATGACTCTTAATGTCCCTAACAGTGTGTTTTATAAAATTGGATATGCCCATGTTTGGGGCATAAATGTTTACTATAATTATATATTCTTGGTGGATTGTTCCTTTTATCAGTATGAGATGACTTGCTTTGTCTCTTCCAATTAGTTTTAACTTAAATTCAACTTTGTCAGATATGAGTGTTGCTACCCCTGTTAGTTTTTGGTCTTCGTTTGCATGGAATATCTTTTTCCATCCTTTCACCTTTAGTCTACTAATATCTTTGCCTGTAAAGTGAGTTTCTTGAAACAACATATAGTTGTATTATTGTCTTAATTTATGTTGCCAGTCTATGCTTTTTAATCAGAGAGTTTAGACCTTTGACATTCAGTGTTATTATTGAGGGATGATTTTTTCCTGTTAAGTTTTATTTTGTTTGTTTGATAAAGTGCTCTTTCTCCTTTGTTTAGTTGCTCTGGTATTTATTTCTTTTTTCTTATTTCTGTTTTGCATCTTTAAGTATTTTCTCTAGGGCTAACTTGGTAGTTAAGAATTATTTTGGTTTCTGTTTGTCTTGAAGGTTTTTATTCCTCTGTCAATTTTGAAGACTATCATTGCTGGATATAGCAGTCTTGGTTGGAAGTTGTTTTCTTTAAGCCTTTGGAGTACATCATAACAGTCCATCCTGTCCCCCATATATGGATTGAGAAATCTGAAGTGAATCTTATGTTTTGCTCATGAATAACACCTATCCATTTCCTCTCAATGCATTTAAAATTCTCTCCTTGGTCTCTGTATTAGTCATTTTGATTAGCATGTGGCATGGAGAACTTCTTCTTTGATCCTGTCTTGTTGGAGTTTGATCCTGTCTTATTGGGGTTTGATCCTGTCTTATTGAGATTTTTATATCTCATGTACATGGGTGTCTATCTCATTTTCCATGTTTGGGTAATTCTATGATAGTTTTTCTCTGAAAAGGTTTCTAATAGCCTTGGTTTTGATCCTATTCCTTCTTCAATGCCTATTGGGATACAGCACATTCTTCAGGTTTTTTGGAGAAAAGAAATATAGGGGATAAAATTTATGCCAAACATGGAGATCTGAAAACACCCCCAACATTTTATCAACACAAAAGACAATATTTACACTTAAGAATTTGCATGAGTTCTGAATGGCAATACATTATATATGAAATGGTATAACTCTCTGGATGGTTTTATGAATTTCTCTTCCATCTGGAAGTTGTGAAATTCCATGACTTGTATCTTGGGTGGATGCTCTTATTTTATTCACTCTGCTGGAAAGTTGGAGGAAATGGTCTATCAAGATGGCAGATCCTCAGTTCTTCTTGCTTTGGAGGACATAACTGGGTGCTGAATTTCAGGAAGCAAGATGGACAAAGAGATTCTACCACTACCCAAGGCCCCTCAGTAGAGGGCCTCTCAGAATCATTCTCTCTGGGAAGCAAGCCTCGCTTTTCCTATGGAGGAAATCAGTCACCTTATGAGAGGAGATGTGGAGGGAGCACTGGCAGGCGAGCCTCCAGTTTCACCCTTGTCTCTATATCCTTTCACACCTTTTAGTTGCAAGCAGGGATTCTACTGGGGGTGTAGTAATGTGGCCTGCTTTTTTCTATCATAAGTCTTCCTCTTATGACATTGAGGTTACACCATCAACCTCTCTGCTCCATTAAATATTACCCCTCAATCTTCTCTCTGTGTTTCAGAAATTTGATGAAGTTTGCTGATTATTTATTGTTCTCTGCTTTTTACTATAGAGGACTGATTCTCATTCATAACTATTCTATTGTCATTCCACCGGAACAGGATGGAAAGTATGTATATATATATGCAGTGTCAATGGAACACTTTAAAAGAACATTTCTAAAATAATGTTGTTGGGAAAGATAAAATTATTGTCCCCTTTCTCAAAAATATTCTTATTTGTGAGGCAAAATTTTTCTGGAAGCAGATGCCTGGACTAATAAAATTCCTTTAGGTATACTTCTGACTGTATGGAAATACCTTTCTAATAAATCTCAGTTTTCAGAAAATTTCCCATAGTATAATTGATCTCAGGCAAGTTCACAAACTTCTAGAATTCCCACTTATGCCTCAGTAAAGAGAGTTTTTCCTTTTTACTGCCCAAGAATTAGAATTCTCAGAATGAGGAAAGGTATCTACAAGAATTTATATTTCTATAAAGTGTTCTTTTTGGAATAGAATCCCATGCCCATTATTGCTGTCTGCTCTGCCAGCCCACCACTTCCCACAAAATCCAGGCTCTGCAGCCAAGTTTGTTGCTTTTCCTGCTGCCATGCCATCTTCACTCCTCTCAGGCATCCTGCTCAGTGTAGCTGGTGGTACTGAGGGTTCAATAGTGAAACTTCTCTAAGACAAACAAGAAGCAGACACTAGCACCGTCTTCCCAGCATCTACAATATTCACATGCTCCTCATCTGTGGTCATACCTGCAACATGCGAACAGTTCATCAGAAGGAGGAGAGTGCATCTCAGTGTTGTGCTTATTGTCTCTGTCTCATTGCCAAAAAATCATTAGTAGTGATGACAACATTTTCATAAGTAAACTCCATCTGTTGATTGTGCTTTTCCTAAGAATAATTTGATTGTTTTGTGGATTTGGTACTTACCTGTATAGGAAAGAATAGGGAAGGAATATGGGAAGGAATGGGAAAATTCAGTTACATGTTTTCCAAATATATTCTGAATAGGTTTTATTTTCAATTTTTAATTAAGTCTTTTAGCAATATATTAATATTTTCTATTATGTCTGGCACTTTTTGAGTCCAATGACACACATTCACAGTTTGAAGCAAGATGGTAGCTGAGTAAGTTCCTCATGGATTTTCACCCCATAGACAAGTAATTTGAGCAGCTATTCACATAGCAAACTACCTTCAAAACTCTTAAGGGAGCCAGATAAGAGACCATACTGCATGATTTTAGTGTAATCATAAGAAAAGATATTTTAAAGAAAGTAAGAATATACTTGCCTGTATCAGACCTTCCCCATCTCCAAGCCAGGCAGCAGGAAGAGAGATGTCCCTTGCTTGGCAGGAGGGAGAAGGAAGAAGTCCAGGCCTTAGAGTTGAAATTAGCACCAGGACTGCCATGATAAAACCCCATGCTGAGGAGAGAAACAGGATCTTCACTCCTGGGCTGGTTCCTGTTTATTGAGAGTCTGGAGCCACAATAACTAGGCAGCCAAGAGACTGCCACCATCACCCTTGCCCAAACTCTGGCAGCAGGGGGCAGAGCAGGATCCACCTGGTGGGAGCAGGGCAGGAAAGCTGGCACAGGACTTCTCCTTGGAGCTCAGTATTGGACTTGCCCCAGTGAGACTCACTAACATGAGAAACTAAAGGCTTCAATACAAGCCAGAGCTTGCGGATGGTCCCTCTAGACTTATGAGGCATCAGTCAGACCTGCACTATGGTGGGACCAACTCGTTTTTCGGCCTGCATCATCACCAATCTTGGAAGTACTTGTGGCTGTTAGACTAAGGGACTACCTTCACAAATCTATTTCAACCTTGGGCAGCACAGCTTGTAGCAAAACTCCATTTGCTGGGAAAAAGTCTGAGTAGTAAGCACGGGCATTTAGCATGGAAATTAGAGCTATGCTGGGGCAAGAACTGGCGCAAGAACCTCATGTCCTCTGTCTCCAGGCCAGTACACAAGGTCAGAGTTTCTACATCAGTCATGGTACCAGGTAGAGACATGTGGCTACAATGTATCTGATTTGTATTCCAGCCAGCATCACCTGCAACTGCTTGAAGCATTCTTGAGTCACAAGTCTACCTTAGAGGTAGGCAACCCATAGCAATGTGCTTGGTCCTACCCAGTGCTGTGCTGGTCTCTACAGGCAGGGAGCTCACTGTGTGATTTAACATTGTGGTCTTAGGGGCTAGAAGACTGCTCACACCATTTCTCCACCAAACCCAGGGAGAAAACCACAGAGAGAGTAACTCTTTGCTTGGAGAGAAAAAGGGGAAATGACACCAAGCGCTACTGTGAAACCCTGGGGCTGGTCCATCTATAGTGATTTTGCCCAGGGCCAGTAGAATTCTACAGTGCAAACAAAGGCTTTGTCTAGTTCTACCCTGGTTGCAGGGAGAGGGTTGCATGGACACTATCCCCTTGAGATTCCCCCAGTTCCTAAATAACACACCACGTGTAGGTTAGAGACAAACCTGGGCTTGTATCTCCCTCTAATGGTGAAACAGCAACAGTGCACCAACGGTGCACTTGCATCAAACCTGGGCATAGAGCACTATGTAATGCCAAAATAGTAGTGCTGAAAAAAGTCTCAACATGAGTGATCATCAGGGAATTGTTCATCAAAAGCACAAGGATAAGCCAGCTCATCCCAGTAAGAATGACCTTTATCAAAAAGAAAATAAATAAGACCCTTGCTAGGATGTACAGAAAAAGGTGCCCTTGCAAACTCTTGGTGGGAATTTTATGTAGTACAACCACTGTGGTAAATATTCTGGTGGGACTTCTAAAAGTAAACATAGAACTGGTATGTGACCCACCAAATCCACTACTGGTAAGTATCCAGTGGAATTTAAATCAGTATTTCAAAGAGGCAACTGTGCTGCCATGCTTATTCCAGCATTTTTCACAATATGCATGAAATGCAAACAGCTTAAGTGCTCATCACCTGAGAAATGGTTGAAGAAAATGTGGTACTTTTAGACAATGAAATATTATTCAGACATGAAAAATGAAATAATATGATTTCCAACAGGGATAAGAGCAGAGAGCATTGTGTACAGTGTTCTAAACCAAGCAGAAAAAGATATGTATCATATTATCTCATTTATGTGGAATTTATAAATATACTAAAGGTGATCTCGCAGAAATTGAGAGTACAGTGGAGGTGACTAGTTACTGGGGAGAGTAGACTAGAGGAAGCAAGGGAAAAAGTTGATTAATAGTTCTAATTTCTAGATAGACAGTTGCAAGAAGTTCTGGTGTGCTATTGCACACTAGGGTGGCTATCATAATGATTATGTACCGTATATTTTAAAAATCTAGAAGAAAAGGTGTTGAATGCTTTCACCAAAAAGAAGTGAAAAATGTTTCCAGAGATGAATGTTTAACCTGATTTAAGAGTTACACAATGCATGAATATATCAAAGCATCACATAATATCCCATAAACTTGTATAACATTTATGTTTTATTTGCTAAAAGTAAATATTACTTGCTTAAAAATCACTTTACATTATTCTATTATCTTGAGTGTTTTCCTGGCATATTGCTTAGTAGAAAAACATGAATTTGTACAAAATTCATGAATGATGAGTACAATGTTATAAAGAACCATGTACCATCAATTACATCAAATGGGTATATAAGATATGTACTATGTTAGAATGTATAACAATGCCCTCATGTAGGTACAAATACATGTGTGCATCTCGGCACTGTTAATCACCTTAAATTGCCTGAAAAAGTGGCTTTCTCTGGAAGACGAGATTAGAAAGAATAATGAGTTAAGTTCCTTCTCAGCAGGGACATGAATTCTAACCTTAATGTTTATTCCTCCATCTGACTGATCCTTGCAATATTTTCCTACAAATTGGAGCTATTTCTCAACAGTGTTTTCCTGTGTCAAATCCATACCTTTAGTAACTCTGAATGACAAGCAGCTAAAGACCTCATCTTCCATCTTCCCCTTCACAATCTCTATGCTTATCATATCAGGATAAGCATGTCCTTGTGGGTCTTTCTTTTCTTTCTAACATGAATTATGCATAAAAATGAAAGTCTGAGAATGGTCCAGTAATCAATCATGTTTATTATTAAGATCATGCACAAAAATGGGTCTCAACTGTGAAAATTCAAACATTTTGCTGTTTGAAAGTGATAATCTATTCATAACTCAGCTTTAGATTAGTATTAGCATTTCAGTGGGCCAATATTCGTGTCTCAAATCATGGAGAATGAAAGACATATTGGTGCAGTGACCCAGACAATTCTCCTGAATGTAGGATGGCTGTTCCCTGCATCTTGAAGGATAGGGTGATGTGAGAACACAAGTCAGAAAAGGTATCTCTGGTTGGAGAAGGAGGTGGACGATGTCCCAAAGGAGGGAATTGCAGTCGACAGCACAGCAGCAGCCAGACAGTCTGCTCTACTTCAAACAGGAACAAAGCAGACCTGGTACGATGGTGGGACGGAAATAAATCCATTGGCAACTGCGGTGATACTAAGATCCTTTGGGTCAACCAGAGATTTCAGTTTGAAGTTCTGTAAAATGGTGGTCAGGAATAAAAACAGCTCCATGCGGGCCAGGCCCTCTCCCACACACACCCGTTTTCCTAAAAATAATAATGAAAAGAATGTAGTTACTCTTTGTGTGCAACTGTGACAATTGCAAGAAATATGTGTCTACTTGGCACAGTGAGAAGACACAGTAATTCTTTGATGAATGACTGGATGGAAGTATGGATGGCTGTATGGAGGAGTGCAAGAATGGATGGACAAGTACATAGGGAAGTAAATGAAGGAAACAGATTTTCTACTTATATAACATGTTATTTACTAAATATATTATCAAAAAATTTATTCAAATCTAGGATCATTCCAACACTTTACTAAGTATTCCAACATTAAACATAATCTTGGTCATTTCAAATTTCAATCAGTACTTTTCCTTAAACACATCTACATTGCTTGTGCTTCCTATTCCCAGTGTAATGTTCCATAAACTTTTATTCCATTTTTCATGCCCTTTATTCACAGATGTAGCTATACCTCCTTTTCATCAACCTGAAACACACCCTGATGTTTCAAGTGTTATATCATGCTATGCCTTTTGTCAAAGATGCACTTTTCATACAACGTCAAGGCCTAGGTCAAATTTTGTTTCCACTTTCCACTCTGTGTGACTCCCCCCTCAAGCAAAATATGATGCCCTAACTGGTTTTATAGAACATCATATTCATATTTTAATGGAATAAATCATCTGAAATCATAAATTTTCTCTTAATTTGCTTATCTTTAGCTTGTGCAGTAATGTGAACTTGAAGAGTTTTCCTTGTCACCATAGTATCTACAATGTCATATATAAGACATAAGAGACACAAAATCTAGGAAGGAGATTCCATGGTCAGATACTCAGCACTCACATTGCATGTGTGGAGGTCCAACATGCAAAACACATGCCCATGATTGGAGGAAGAACAGGGGACCCTGTGATCATTTCAGGGTGCCCTGCCACACATGCACTGTTTTCATGACTCCATGGTTATTTAGCAGCATTGCTGACATTCCTGACTGTGAGCGAATGTTCTGCTCATGTGGTACTGGAGCTCCTGTACAATAGCTCTTCTTTCTCTCCTTTCCATTGTTTCTGTCCCATTTGACACAGCTCAAGTGTGATTTATGCACTTAGAATGTTGCATACCTTATCATGTGCTTCATCGTGGGATATGGGAGAGCAAAAAGTTGGTACCTTCTGGCACATGACTCTTTCAACCCCAGTAATCTGCTTTCCTCTCTCGTAGCATTCATCTCAATGAATTTCATGAACTGTTTACTCAGTTGTCTAATTGGGTGTGTGGGCTGTAGTGCTGTTCTGGGCTTCTGCACACTTGAATCTCCATAGCCCAGCCTAGAGTGTGAGCAACACCACATACAGGCATTCCATCATGTTGAGGGTGAGATCACCTTTCTTATAGCAAGTGAGGAAAGTTTAAATGAGTTTTGCTTTTAAAAAGGGATCTTTGGTACCTCCATGATGTATCTAGATGAGGAGTGTAAATGAAAACCAATACCCTCACTTTCTAAATTGGAACAACTGGATCAACAAAGCAAAATATCACAATTCTGGTCCCAAACAGAGGATGCATCATGATCAGGAAAATTGCATTGGCATTGGGAGTGCTGCTTCTCATCATGTACAAAGGAAAAATCTACCAGCTGCATAGGAGGCATCATGTAAGTCGCAACTGACCCAAAGGGCATCTTGTCCCTGGAGCACATACGGAAATCAACTTCTCCTACCTGTGGAGAAAGCCATGAAGTAGTCACTCTTCTTAAACTTGCCACTGTCATCTAGAAAGTGTCCAGGGTCAAAAGTCTCTGGGTTGGGGAATTCCTTGTTGTCATAAAGCACTGATGATAGGGATGTTAATATGGTTGTTCCCTGAGAACAGACAGATAAACCAAGTTAGAGAGAAGTCACTGAACTGCAAGATCCAATGGACTTCCTCACTTAGTTCAATCTTCCTGTCTATAGAAGAGAAGCCAAGTCTGAAGAAGAACAGTGGCACTTTCAGCCACACAGGTCACATAACAAACAGGATGAGTGAGGTCAGTGGCAGTGATCATGCTAGAGTGCCCTCCAATAGCATCTCAAGTACTGAGCACTTGGGCACATTGGTCCTTCTGAATCTGCTCTTCTGATCATCGCGCTTGGACACTAGTGTCTGTCACCACCTGCTGCTGCTCTATTTCATCCCTGCAGTTTTCACACAATTCATGTGGATCACACTTTGATTATGGAAGGCTCCTTTTGAATGTGAAACGTCCATAACCAGCACTGGCATAGGTGATATCTGTGATCCCACCACACCAACCTGGTTCAGTGGTTTATACATGGCTCCGATGCTGGTTTCTTACCAAATTCACAACTAGAACCTAATTTCTAGAAAATAATCACACAGAACCAGTCTGAATAACATTTTAAATGACTGCTGTCCTGAACTCCTCAGTATGGCCAAACCAAGGAGTGAAAACTGTTTCTGATTATGTAAGACCAAAGTGACAAGAAACCACATTGTGTGCTTATTCCAGGACCTGACATTGAATGACAAAAAATAGCTATAAAATATTTGGAAATACTGGGAAAATTTAACTATAAACTCTATGAGATTTTTTAATTAATGAGGGCTCCTAAGTATGCATGTAATTACTACTAAGTAGGAATAATATCCTCATTTTTAGACATGCACATGAAAAGACAGAGGAGTATTCAGACAGACAGACATTAGAGTAGTTATGGATACACTTTAATCATATGTAGATATAAAGATTTTTAAAGACAAAAGTAAGAAAAATTTCATCCCGAAGTTTATCATATAAAAGGTTCAAAATTTTGTCTTTTAAATTAATCCTGTATTTTCAAACAAGTGATTTATGAAAATGTTTCATGAAGATACACAAAGAGAAATATTTTCAGCAATATTACAAAAACAGTTGGAAGTTCATTGCAAAATATGAATCGTCACTACTACTCTATACCATAAAAAAGTTGAGTTGAAAAAGATCTGGATTTAAATGTAAGAACTAAAGAAATAAACTTCCAGAAATTGATATAGATAAACCTTTGGGACCTGGTGCTGACAAATTTTCTTCAGATAGCATATAAACATGCAACTTGACATCACATCATTTTAGGAAGCTCTAGTGGAAGGAATGTGTTATACCTGCCTTCCACAAGCCTGCCACCTGTTTTTACATAGAATGTGTGGTAGGCATGTTTACAAATAAATAAATACATTAAAGACGGAGTAAATTGTTGACATGTGAAAATTCTACAAAATATAAATTTCTGTTTCAATGAACACTGAATATAGACATCCTCATCGGTTTACCGGTTGCCTTTTACAGTTTCCAGGCTACAGTGGCAGGATTCAGAAGTGGCAACAGAATCCTTCTGACCTATGAAGTCTGAAACATTTTCAGTCTGGCTAGCTACAGAAAAAGTTGATATCCCATTTACTTAAGTATAAGGAGACACACAAATTTTATTAACATTACCCACTGACCTCAAGACAAAAAAACAATAATATTCCTGATGTGTCATTGGTGAAAAGTGGTAGACTGATGTCCTAACTCTTATATGTGACCTGCCATCACCTGAACAAGCCCCATTGACAACTGGTAAAGTCAATTCCATCATCATCACGGGATGATATTAGCAATTGCCTCCTTCCCATCTCACGACATTTTTCCCAAAGAAAATACAACTTTTAGTTTTATCATTTTTAGCTGAATGACATGTCCTGGCCTCAAGTGGAATAGAGTCACTCACGGTACAGCAGGTAGAGCATCTGGATTAATGCAGGACTCTGTGTTAGAGAACATGGTAAAGTCCCCGAGACAAAAGTTGTCCTCAGTATTGAAGAGATGGGGGAAGAGCAGAGGGAATTTGACCCTACATTCAGTTTTTATCTGTGATTTCATCTCACATTCAGTTTTATCATGCCCAACTCTGCATCAAGGGCCAGAAGTATGACATCACTCTGTGTACACAGTGCAGAGGAATGAACCCTATCTGGGAGGAGATAAATATCACCTGAAATTTTGCATTTTTCATGCATAATATTTACTACTAAACCAAAAGGTTTTGAGCATCTCAAAGATACCACTAATAGGTCTCAAGAAGGAGAGAAAGAAAAGCAGACACATATCAGGGAACATTTCACACTTAATTTTATGCAGCAAGCATTGTCTTCATATAAATAATCTGACAAAAAATTTTCAGGAAGAAAAATTTGAGACTAAAATCTCTGGGGACGATAGAGTTTTCATGAAAAATATATGTAGCAGATCAAATTCAACTGTACATTTTATCTTACAATACATATATTTACTGAACTGAGGAAATCCTGTGGAATATAGGGAATCATACCAATAGACATAAAGAATAAATTTATTGAAACTGCACAAACATTTATGATCAAAGTTTATATGAAATTAAGAGAACAGGGCAGCATTTCATAATCTGATAAAGAAAATCTACCAAAATCCCTGAAAACATGATCTCAACTTTGAGATGAAGCAAAGATGCCCAGTATACCAATTCTGCTCAATAGTATCCTGGAAATCCTGACCAGTGCTGAAATGCCACAAAGAGAAATTAAGGACACAAGAGTTTGAACAAGAACTAAAAATATTATGCAGAGAACAGTACATGTACCTTTATTTTATTTTATTTATTTTGTGGTACTGGGGATGGAACCCAGGGGCCTTCTACCTCCAAGCTACATCCCAAGTCCTATTTTTTATTCTTTATTTTGAAACAGGGTCTTGCTAAGTTAAGGAGGGCCTCATTAAGTAGCTAAGACTGGCTGCCAACCTGCAATCCTCCTGTCTCAGCCTCCCAAGTACTGGGATTAAAAGCATGCACCACCATGCCCGGCTTTAAATTTTTAATAAATATATAGATAAAGCATTTGTAATGCATATTCTATTTCACCAGGTTACTAAACGTAACATCAGCAGAATGATTAAATCAACTCTATCTCCATGTTCCAGGCATCAAGAAATGTCATGGCATCATAAAAATCATAATATCAACAAAAATGTTCATTATACTGAAAACCCTAAATCTCTTCTAAAGAGATTTAGACATCACTGCACTGAACACCAAACATTACCAAGAAAATAACAGAGTCTGAATCAAACGGAAGCATAAGCTTATTCATTAATTGAAAGTAATCATTGGTTCAAGATACCAATTCTTTCCAAATTTATTTACAGATTTACTGTCACTATAATAAAAATCTGAGAATTATATTTAAGAAGTTGACAGATTGAAACTTTAACATTCATTTGAAAATGTAAACACCCAGAATAGCCAAAACAATATTAATAAGGCAGTACGAAGTTGGAAGACCCACACTGCCAGATACCAACACGTGTTATAAAGATTTATAGAAGCTGGAATGGTGGTGTATGCCTGTAAACCCAGTACTTGGGAGGCTGACACTGGAAAATCACAGGTTGGAGGCCAGCCTCAGCAAATTAGCGAGACTCTCAGCAACCTAGCAAGACCATGTTTCAAAAACAAAAAAGAAAAGGAGTTGGGGTGTAGGTGTAGGTTGGAGGTAGAATACCCCTGGGTTCAATCCCCAGCACAATGCACACACACACACACACACACACACACACACACACACACTTCTAGAAACAACACATAATTTACTAAGCAGCCACATGTAAGATTTCTGCACTACCCTCGTCTTGTCTTGGAGATTTGGAATCATGCTGTGAATCTGGGAACATCCAGAGCACTGAGGTGCAGCACAGACGAAAAGCAGCTCACCTTGGGAATGAAGTAGTTTCTGAATTTAACATCACATGTCACAGAATGGGGCACGCTGGTGGGAACGAGGTCTATATATCTCTGGACCTCATGCACTACTGCATCTGTGTAGGGCATGCGGCTCCTGTCCTGCATGCAGGGGCTCCGGTGACTGCCAATCACATGATTGATCTCTTCCTGGACTTTAGCTGGTAAGGCACAGGTAAGAAATGATTAAATAGGTGGAAAATGGCACATTTATCATAGCAATGCAGTGGTTCATGGAGAATGATGGTGTCTCAACAGCATTATAAATATGAATTATATGCCCAGAGGTACACCAGGGCATATAGAGTTGCCATAATAGAGCTGCACACCATTCTTCTGTGAACTAGGTGTTATATCATCAAATACCATAATCAACAAACATGATAGCTCATATAAATAGAAATTATCAAATGTTTTACAAAATAAACAGAACATAATTAAGTCAAAAAATCAGAGACCTGGTAGAATGACAAACAGGAATAAAACAATAAATTAATGTGAAATTAAAATATGTATGTGTTTTGTGTTTGTGTGAACAGTTAGCAGTCGTACTCCTTTCACACTTTCACATCTCAAGTGTGGCCACTGAGCATTCTTCAGGTGCTTCTGAAACTTCCTGTAGTGACATATTCATATTTCTAAATAATGATTTTTATTAGTTATGCATTTGTAGATGATATTTATTAATCTCCTGGGATGTGATATGACAACTTTAAATTCTTTTTGTTTTTGCGGTACTGGGGATTGAACCTAGGGGCATTTTACCTCCAAGCTACACCCACAGCCCTATTTTTTATTCTTTATTTTGAAACAGGGTCTCCCTAAGTTGCGGAGGGCCTCACTAAGTAGCTGAGGCTGGCCGCGAACCCAGATCCTCCGGTCTCAGCCTCCCAAATACTGGGATTACAAGGGTGAGCCACCACGCCTGGCAGGACAACTGTAATTTCTAAATCAGTCTCATACTTAAGTATATATCTATACACACACACACACACACACACACACACAGCACACACAAAGGCTTCTTCTCACTACATTTACCATAACTTTTGGTTATGGTAATTAAGAATATTAATATATTCTTAATAATTAAGCTTTTGGTTATACCAAGCTTCAGTCTCATACAGAAGCATATATCTATACACACACACACACACACACACACACACACACACACACATACACACCACACAGAGGCATCCTCTCGCTACATTTACTAGAATATATTAAACTATAGCCTTCAGTTATACCCAGCTTCAGTATTTAAATGCTGACTACATGAACAATGTTCCTACTAAGAAAAATACTATTATTTTTCATTTTCACTTTTTTGACTGAAACTTGTCTTTTTATTTCAATTCATAATTTTTAATTCTTAAGTTAGAATTATTAACAAATGTTCAGGGAGATGTCAAACTCCTAGAACTAACTGCCCAGTTCTGGGGAAGCCTCAGACCATCCATTGACCACTTCTCTTTGGTTCCTGGCGTCTGCCCTCACACCTGCACCACCCACAAGGTGCATTCTGAAGTGAGCGTTTTCCAGGTTCCTGCCCAGCAGCCTCCCTGACACTCTCAACCTCTCATTGAGCTCTTCCCACTCCTGGAGCCCACAGCGTCCTCTGACTGGGCTTCCCACATTGGGATGCAGCACATTCTCCAGTATTTTTGGAGAAAAGAAATATAGGAGGTAAAATTTATGCCAAACATGGAGGTCTGAAAACACCCCCAACATTTTATCAACACAAAAGACAATATTTACACTTAAGAATTCACATGAGCTCTGAATTGTAATACATTATATATGAAATGGTATAACTCTCTGGATGGTTTTATGAATTTCTCTTCCATCTGGGAGTTGTGAAATTCCATGACTTGTATCTTGGGTGGATGCTCTTATTTCATTCACTCTGCTGGAAAGTTGGAGGAAATGGTCTATCAAGATGGCAGATCCTCAGTTCTTCTTGCTTTGGAGGATATAACTGGATGCTGAATTTCAGGAAGCAAGATGGACAAAGAGATTCTACCACTACCCAAGGCCCCTCAGTAGAGGGCCTCTCATACTCAGTTTCTCTGGGGAGCAAGCCTGTCTTTTCCTGTGGAGGAAAATCAGTCACCTGATGAGAGGAGATGTGGAGGGAGCACTGGCAGGCGAGCCTCCAGTTTCACCCTTGTCTCTATATCCTTTCACACCTTTTAGTTGCAAGCAGGGGTTCTACTGGGGATGTAGTAATGTGGCCTGCTTTTTTCTATCATAAGTCTTCCTCTTATGACATTGAGGTTACACCATCAACCTCTCTGCTCCATTAAATATCACCCCTCAATCTTCTCTCTGTGTTTCAGAAATTTGATGAAGTTTGCTGACTGTTTACTGTTCTCTGTTTTTTACTATAAACGACTGATTCTCATCCATAACTATTCTATTGTCATTCCACCGGAACAGGATGGAAAGTATGTTTCGTATATGCTGTGCCAATGGAGCACTTTAAAAGAACATTTCTAAAATAATGTTGTTGGGGAAAGCAAAATTATTGGCCCCCTTCTCAAAAATATTCTTACATTGTGAGGCAGAAGTTTTATGGAAGCAGATGCCTAGATTAATAAAATTCCTTTATGTATACCTCTGACTGTATGGAAATACCTTTCTAAAAAATCTTAGTTTTCAGAAAATTTCCCAGAGTGGAATTGATCAGAGGGAGGCTCACAAACTCCTAGAATTTCCACTTATGCCTCAGTTAAGAGAGTTTTTCCTTTTTAATACCCAAGAATTAGAGTTATCAGAATGAGGAAAAGTATCTACAGAATTTATGTTTGTATAAAGTGGCCTTTGTGGAATAGAATCCCATGCCCATTTTTGCTGTCTGCTCTGCCCACAAATCACTTCCCACAAAATCCAGGCTCTGCACCAGAGTTGTGTTGCTTTTCCTGCTGCCATGCCATCTTCACTCCTCTCAGGCATCCTGCCGAGTGCAGCTGGTGGTACTGAGGGTTCAATAGTGAAACTTCTCTAAGACAAGCAAGATGCAGACACTAGCACCCTCTTCCCAGCATCTACAATATTCACATGCTCCTCATCTGTGGTTATACCTGCGACATGCGGGTGCTTCATCAGGAGGAGGAGAGCGTATCTCAGTGTCGTGCTTGTTGTCTCTGTCCCAGCGCCGAACAAATCATTCGTAGTGATGACCAAGTTTTCATATGTAAACTCCATCTGTTGATTGTGCTTTTCCTAAGAACAATTTGATTCTTTTGTCAGATAAACTATTTGCAGCACATGTAATCACACTGAATCCAAAATATCTCAGAATGTTATTAGGTTCAATAACACAGAACCTGGAGAGTGCAGTATTGAAAGAAACAATGGTATGTTATGGCTGATCCTGTAGACTATTGGACCCAAACTTCATTTCCTGCACCTTTATTCCTGGATTGCCTAAAAGTTTTATTCTTGAGACTCTTGGAAGCCATACAGGACACTAATTTCCCAAAAAGATATAAGCAGGAGACTTGCTGTTCCTTCTCGATTATCTCCTTTTAACCAAATCACAGATGTGAAGGAGGAGGTACAGGACACATTATCTTGGGACACGAGGATGAATCATGAAAAGGTAGGCCTGTGTGCTCAATATAGTGAAGAAAAATGGAAGGCACTTGATTCTCTAATGCTTTGGGACAGTGGTATTATCCCTAGACTGGCCCACAATGAAGTTCCTTGTATTTGAGGTAAATAAACTGACTCTTCATATAAGCCATTAATATCTAGATTTTCTTATTTATAAAGAATTACAAATATTTTAATTATAAATATTTTATAAATATTAAAAATGAGGAACATATCACTGTTATAAACTTGAATATAGTTTGCCATTCTCTTATTCTTTCAAAACTTTACATGGGCTCGATATTGCCCGCACACTTATTATGAAGTTAAAATTGCAAGAAAGCTAATTAGACAAAAAAACCTAGTTACAATCATAGAGTTCAAGAGTTTAGCTCACCAAGGCAAGAAGTGCCCACTATTGCCATGACTATTTAATATAGTTCTTGGAATTATACCAGTGCAATAAGACAAGAGATATAAATTACAGAAATACAGATAAGGAAAGAAGAATGAAAATTATCTCTGTTTGCAGACATGATCCTATACTTAGACTATCGAAAAAACTCAACCAGAAGACATCTAGAGCTGATAAATCAATTCAGCAAAGTAGACAGATACAAAATCAAGTCACAAAAATCAGTAGCTTTTTATATACTAACCATGAATCTACTGAAAAAGAAATCTGTAAAACAATTCCATTCACAATAGCCTAAAAATGGAATAAATCTAATGAAGGAGGTAAAAGACCTCTACAATAAAAAATATAGAACACTAAAGGAAGACAATAGAAAACAGGAAGACCTACCATATTCTTGGATAGGCAGAATAAATTGCACCAAAATGTCCCTACTACCAAAAGTGACCTACAGATTCTATGCAGTCACTATCAAAATACCAATGTCATTCTTCACAGAGCTAGAAAAAACAGTCCTAAAATTCATATGGAAAAACAAAAGACCCAGAATGTCTAAAGCAATTCTGATCAATATAAACCATGCTGGAGGCATCACAATACCTGATTCCAAATTATACTACAGAACTATAGTAATAAAAACAGCATGGTAAGCCGGGCATGATGACGCACGCTTGTAATCCCAGTACTTTGGGAGGCGGAGACCGGAGGATCCAGGTTCACGGCCAGCCTCAGATCTCTCCCTCTCTCTCTCTCTCTCTCTCTCTCTCTCCCCCCTGTCTCTCTCTCTACTTAGTGAGGCCCTCCGCAACTTCGTGAGACCCGGTTTCAAAATAAAGTATAAAAAATAGGGCCAGGGGTGTAGCGCGGAGGTGTAACGCCCCTGGGTTCAATCCACGGTACCACAAAAAAAAAAAAAAACAGCATGGTATTGGCACAAAAACAGAAACATAGACCCATGGAATAGAACAGAAAATACAGAAAAAAATCCTCACACATATAGTCAATTTATTTTTCACAAAGAAGCCAAAAACATGCTGTATAAAAGATAGCCTTTTCCACAAGTGGTTCTGGGAAAACTCGATATCCATATGTAGAAGAATGACTTTAGACCCCTGTCACTCACCCTGAACAGGAGTCGACTCAAGATGAACCAAAGGCCTAGAAATTCGACCAGAAACTTTGAAATCACTAGAAAAAATGCACAAGACCAACTCTCTAACATACAGGCACTGGTAGAGACTGCCTCAGTAAGTCTCCCAAAGCTCAAGAAATAAGAAATGAAATTGATTCAAATCAAAAACTTCAATGCAGCAAAAGAAACAATCAAGATTGAGAAGAGGGAGCCTGAAGAATGGGTGAAATTCCTGGCCATCTACTTCTCCGGTGCAGGACTAACATCTAGAATACATGAAGAACTTTAAAAACTAACACTGAAAAAACAAATAACCCAATTAAATAATGGATAGTTAAACTAAATATACATACACTTCTTAAAAGAAGAAATACAAATGGCCAAGAAATATATGAAAAAAAGGTTCAACATCATTAGCAATCAGAAAAATGCAAATCAAAACTACACCCAGACTTCATCTTACTCCTGTTAGAATGGCAATGACCAAGCATACAAGCAATAACAAATACTGGCAAGGATGTGGGGAAATAGGAACTCTTATACACTAATGATGGAAGTGTAAATTAGTACAACTACTATGGAGTCTGGAGGTTTCTCAAAGAACTAGGAATGGAACCTCCATATGACCCAGCTATACCACTCCTCAGCATCTTTTCAAAGGAATTTAAATTAGAATACAATAGTGATACATGCATACTTGTGTTTATAGCAACACAGTTCACAGTAGCTAAATTATGGAACCAACCCAGATACCCACAAACAGATGAATGGATAAAGAAAGTGTGGTGAATGCACACAATTGAATTCTACTCAGCAATAAACACAATTATGTCACTTGCAGGAAAATGGATGGAACTATAGAATGGTATGCTAAGAAAGATTAGTCTCAGAATGGCAAGGGTGATATGTTTTCTTTCATTTATGGAAGCTAGAAAGAAAATCAGACACAAAAGGAAATTTTAATAATTCAGAGAAAAATCCATAGAGTAGTTGAAGTAGATTACAGAAATTAGGGAGGAAAAGAGGACTGAAGAAGGAAAGAGATCAAATAAAACTATGGCAATATGTGGTGGCGTTACTATCAATCTCACTGACTCGTGTGGAAGGAGGAAGGGGGAGTGGGGTGGGATGTAAAGGGGAATACACACAGAGCTGTGTGTGTGAATGTTTTTAACACAAGGAACTTCCAATATGATGTATAATTGCAATGCAACAATAAAATATTTTTTAAAAAATACAAACAATTATAAACGCAAGTGAGCATGTGGGGAAAAGTAACATTTATATACTGTTGGTGGGATTATAAATTAGTACAACTACTATGGAAATCAGTATGGAGGGTACTCAAAAGAATAGGAATGGGACCACCATATGACCCAGCTATACCACCACTCAGTTTCTTTCCAAAGGAATTGAAGTTAGAATATTATAGTGATACATGCATACTCATGTTTATAGCAGCACAATTCACAATAGCCAAGTTATAAAACCAAAGTAGGTAGGTGTCTGTCAACAGATGAATAGATACAGAAAATATGTTATATACACACAATGGAGCTTTACTAAGCCATAAAGAAAAACTAATTATGTCATTTGCAGAAAAAAAAAGGATGAAACTGAAGAACATCATGCTAAGGGAGATCACTCAGTCTCAGAATACCAAGGGCAGATGCTTCTCTCATATGTAGGAGCTGGAGAGTAAAAAGGAAAGAATAGCGACCTGATGAAAATGAGGTGAGCAAATAGAGAACTATTGAATGAAACACAAAATGCTCAAGTGATCACATAACGGAGCTGATATTAACATTTTACCTGCTCCATTTTTATCAGGAAGCAATCGATAAAGTCCCGAGGATTGTTAACATCCAGTGATTCTTGGTGTTCCTTTATTTTCTCCATAATAAAATTTTCTAAATTAGTAATATTTTTAAATAATGTCTTATGACTTCCTGGAAGATAATCAATGAAAGCAGGGAAGTGGTTGTAGAGCTACAAGAAAAAAAATTCTTCATGAATTAAAAAGCAAAATGAACACACATGTACCATGTAGCAAGCCCTGGTTAGACATTATAGCTCTAAATATGAATAAAATACTGTATCCAGCTTGAAGTAGAAATTTTTATTATATTACGTAATTGTCTATGCTGGTACAAAGATTTGAGAGAGAAATTTCAAACAGAGTATCAAAGATAATAATCAATTTCCAGACACATACATCATTTTATAGCAAAAACTTTTCATATCAATTCACTCATTTATTACATTCATTCTTCCCTATAACCATGAAATATAAGATGGCATGAATTAATATTGTTCATATTTCGTAGATGATAGTAACGGTTAATGGAGCCTGAGTACCCTGATTTAGAGAACAGACCTAATTCCAGTGGTTTTTATTTTTATCAACCAACCATAGACTTGGAATGAGCATTTTAGAAGTGCGAGGGGCTTGGGGATAACTTGAAATCCAATTGTGCACCAGAGCAATTAGGTGACTCCTCTAAAATCACACAATTACTTTTTTTTTTTTTTTGCGGTACTGGGGATTGAACGCAGGGGCGTTCTACCTCCACGCTACGCCCCCGGCCCTATTTTTTATACTTTATTTCGAAACCAGGTCTCACAAAGTTGCGCAGGGCCTCACTAAGTAGAGAGAGAGAGAGAGAGAGACAGGGAGAGAGAGAGAGAGAGAGAGAGAGAGAGAGAGAGAGAGAGAGTTTTCGCGCGCACGCACACGCATGCACGAGCTGAAGCTGGCCTCAAACCCGGATCCTCTGGTCTCCGCCTCCCAAAGTACTGGGATTACAAGCGTGCACCACCACGCCCGGCTGCACAATTACTTTTGAGACAAATTTTAGGGCATGCCAATTCAGCACAGAGTAAAAGAGTGAGGATTTTATGGCTCATACACCATAAAACCAATCATTTTGTCATCTTTAATCCTGTTATCTTGTCCACTACAATTCCAGCTGAAGCCTAAAGCATGCCTACCCCACTCAGTGATCCCTGCCAGTTTCACTGTCCCATATATTCTTCTTCCTTGAAAAGAATTTTCTGTAAATATTAAGATATTTCTGCAAAGAAATACAATGACGAGGTCTCCAAGAAAAGGCTTTGTGTGTAATGGAAGCTTTCAGAAAGGACCTGGATATGCATTAAGTGACATGCTTATCCTTTGGGCAGTCACCAAAGTACTTTATAGAAACAAGCCTTTGAGTGTTGATGGGAAAACCACTGACCTGGGAGCTGACAGGCTTGAAGGCCAGCACTATATTTATTGTTCTGGGTATAAAATAAGGGACATCATTTCCAGTTGTTCACCTATGCTGCTCTAGACAGGATCCTGGGACACAAACATTTACTTCAGCAGTTTTGTATGTGTCAGAGAGACAATACAGGAAGAAAGGGTCGTGGCCTCACCTGCATCCATGGGGAGCTCAGAATCTTGATGTTTTCATTGAGCATATCCATCAAGGTAAGAAAACTTGGATCTTTATAATCAAAACGATTCTGGAAAACAACGGAGCAGATCACATTGCAGGGAGCACAGCCCAGGATGAAGGTGGGATCACAGGGTGAGCCTACAAGTGGAAATGATTTAAAATATCGTTGGAACGTGCATACAAAGTGACTATTCATTAGCAGGTAAAGGTACTTTAAACTTTTAACGGCTATCTTCCTACAGATTCCCCTTACAACAAAATAGTCAGCCCACATTAAATCAATACATCACTTTTACTTTAAACCCGAGGAGGCCACTACAGCCTAGCTAGTTAAATTATGGAGTTTATCATGCTCAGTTTACACCCACTGATGTTACTTCCACCATTTTGACCCAAGCATTCTGCTATTTTAGAAGGAGTAACACTTTTTGTTGTTGTTTTTAAAATAATTTGAGTAATCAGAGGAGAATGGCATTTGTCTGCAAAATATAGCTCTGTATAGAAAAGGAAGGAATAGTGGGACCCAGGGAATCTTTCATACAGAATAAATAATTGAAAGAATCATGTTCAACCCAAAGAGAGGAACCAAAAATACAGATTTGGGATGAGTTCATGTATTTAAACAAATGGTAAAAGCAGAACCCATGCGTGTTAATGTCAAAAAAGTCAACTGTGAAGGACAGGAAGTACAACATAGATGTAGTCATGTAAGTAAATGAAAGGAGGACTTTTTATTTCATGTATAAATCCCAAGTAAGGCAAACAAAAACAGGGAAAGGATAAATGGACTTCTTTTCTCCCTTGTTTCAATGTTTTAAAAAATAAATTTCCCACTTTGGGGAGTAAATGTCCATCATCTCCTCACTCCAAATCTAGTTTATTTGGACAAAGCTGACCTCTGTGGATGCTGGGGCTTGTGTTCTATATAGTCAACAGCAGAACAGTGTGTTTAATAATTTAAAAATCTCTCCATCATTTAAGCCAAGTCTATCATATTATTGGAAAAGAAATTGAATTATAGGAAAGGTTCCCCTGCCTCACCATGGCATCTGTACAGTGAAATTGCAATGATTAAAGGATCAATACACTTTATGTGGGGGAGCTCCTAAATTCATATATGGACCCTAAATAAGGGTGGCTTGGATCAAAAGTGTTCTGTATAAGTAGAAGGCCATTTGAATACAAGAAAACCTGTTGAATTTGCAGTGTAAGTCAGTTTTTTTTAAGTTGCAGGGTTCTAAACATTCAGAAAAAAATTATTTTAGCCAAGAAAGTAGAAAGCACGTGTGTGTGTGTGTGTGTGTGTGACTCACAGGTAAAATCTGATTCCCAGTCTTTCCTTTCACTTCATTTGGAGAAGAAAATTTAAAAACAAGGTCATTTGGAATTTAAGGTGATGATCACATTCATCTTGACAATCACTTCATAGGTAAGTAGAGTAGACAGAGGAAAATAGATAATTAACATAGGTATCTAACCCAAAATCCAGTAAGAATTGGGGAAAAAAAGGAGAGACTGCATACAGAACCAGAATGCACTTAGTGAAGACTAGGTAAAGAGTTACTGATAAAAGTTGAATTTGAGTTTAAAAAATCAGTTAATAAATTGCAGCTTGTATATTATGTAGATTGGTTCTCTAGCATATATATACCCAAAACTTATAAATGGGTAAGAAGAAAAATAATGGTAACTTATTAAAAAATAGTGCTATGTTTACAGAGAAAAATAATTGATAATAATTCTTTTAAAATATAGCTAAGAGCCAATGTGGTAGCACATACCTGTAATCCCTGCACTTGGTAGGCTGAGACAGGAGGATCACAGGTTCAATGCCATCCTCAGCAACTTAGTGAGACCCTGTTACCAGTTAAAAAAAAATAGAGCTGGAGGTATAACTCAGAGGTAGAATGCCCCTGGGTTCAATCCCCAGCACCAATAAATAAATAAACAAATAAATAAATAAATAAAAATGAATGAAGGAAAGCAAGCAAGCAAGCTGGCAGGCAGGCTGGACAAGGTCGCAGATACAGATAATCCCAGTACTTGAGAGGCTGAGACAGGAGAATCCCAACTTCGAGAACAGCCTCAGAAATTTAGCAAGGTTTTCAACAACTTAGTGAGGACCTGTTTCAAAATAAAACTTATGCAAGGGGTAATAGCTCAGGGGTAGATAGCCCCTGAATTCAATCCCTAGTACCAAATATACATATATGCAGTTAATACCACACATTACCCCATTACTAGCCAGAGCTGTAGGCATGGACGTGGAAGAAACCCTGAGCCATGTCAGTGCCTTGGGCACAGGAATACAGCCCAGCTAAAGGAAAGCAGATGTCACCTGGTTTGGGCGCCATGCAGTGTGGTGGGGGCATGGCCTCCATGATCCCTACCAAGTGTTCTCTGGTGAAGAGACCTGAAATATGTGACCCACATTCATGCCAAGGAAGAAACATTGCTCCTTAACTCAGAAAATAGGCACAAAACTACATTCATGAGTTCTTATTTGAAACATGTTGGGGACGGAATATGGTTAATAGATGTTTATAGCCACACTGCAGGTCAAGTCAAACCTGTTCACACCTCATAGACACACAAACACTCCCTGGCTCTCTACTTCCCACCTTCCCGTCTGCACATGAGGTCACAGCCAGGGCCCAGACTCAAAGATCTGGTTGTTTCTAAGATGCTTCCAAGCAGGTCAGTAGAGTAGAAAGCCATCTGGGAAGGTCTGTGATAGAAAGAACCACCCACCGTTGGTTTTTCTTAACTCTTCCACCAGGCAGCGGGCTTCCTCTTGAACACGGTCCTCAATGCTCCTCTTCCCCATCCCAAAATTGCGCAGGGTCATGAGTGAGAAGCGCCGTGTTTCTTTCCATTTGTTTCCATTGCTGAAAACAACTCCTAAAGGAAGTGGGAACAGATAGTAGGAGGGTCATCTAACGCAAGGGAGAAACAGCTGATGGGTGTCAGCCACACGCATGGCCAAGCTCTGCCTGAGGAGCTCTTCAGATCTGTTTCCATCCTCCACATCCCCATGATCACTACCCGATGCACACAGGGAATATACATGCATACGGAGACTTACCATGGCCTTTAAACATTTTTTCAGCTGCTGGGAAACTGCCTCTTCCAGCAAACTCTTCCCCAAGGTCAATTAGAGCTTCCTTCACAGCTTGATATCCATGCAACACCACAGTGGGCTTCATGCCCAAGTACAGAGTGAACACAGGGCCATAGATCTTTGAGAACTGGAAATAAGAAAGAAAATGCAAATATTACTAAAAGAAGTCAATGTTTGATCTACAAATTTTTGCATGATTCAGACTGTTATACCTATTGTAGTTGTGATATTTTAATCTACCATATAAAGTTTCAGATGTTTCTGAATATTGTTAAAAAATATGATGGAAATTCTAGCTGCCACTTATGGATGGTTTGTGATGTGCAATGCCTGGTTTAGGAAGTTGGTTCATATGCTAGAATTATTTAGCTAAAATAAAGGAATTTAGAAGATTACTAGCCCAGTTTAATAAGTAAAGGAAATGAAATCAGAAAATTACAAAGTCATCTGCAGTTTAACATGAGTAACAAACAGAAGACCCAAATTTGAGCCTTTCCTTTGTCAACTTCTGCATCTTATCATTCCCCTGTGCCACCCACCCTTAGGCCAATACCCAGCTGACTTTTTCAGAACAGCCGCAGAACTGATCCCATGGAGATTCTGAAAGGCATAAATCAGTGATAAATACTGGAAATCTATATTTTACAATGTGACCCCAGATGATTCTAACCCTCATTCTATTTTGAGACCACAGGTATTACTAACACAGAGGAGAGAGCACTGCAGAAACAGCAGCAGGACACACAGCAGCTCCAGGAAGAACAATTGCTCTCCCTGCAGCATTCATAGGGTACAGACTGCAGCTTTGTGTGGAATCCAGACGGGTTCTGTTACCACCCAGCACACCCTGAATGATGCCATATGAGCCAGTTAGCGCTGCCTTCTGTCTTTTCAAAAGATTATAGTCAGCATACTATAGTTATGCATGCACACCTATGTTTATAGCAGCACAATTCACAATATCAAAGTTATGGAAACTTTTTCTTTAAAATTTTTTAAATAACTTTATTAGAAAGATTGGATCCCAGTACTTGGGAGGCTGAGACCGGAGGATCCAGGTTCACAGCCAGCCTCAGCTACTTAGTGAGGCCCTCTGCAACCTAATGAGACCCTGTTTCAAAATAAAGAATAAAAAATAGGGCTGGGGTGGTAGCTCGGAGGTAGAATGCCCCTAGGTTCAATCCCCAGAATCACAAAAAAAAAAAAAGAGGAAAAATTGGATACTTTTTCTGGTGGATAAAAACAGTTTAAAGGCTTCTTTTAATTCCTGAATGTTAATGATACAAAATGATGAGTTTCATTGTGGTATATTGTAACATGGGTATGATTACTTTGATGATTTCCATACTCTCTTATACCATCATTCACTTTCCCCTGTCCCCTCAGACTAATCCCCTTCCTTGTATCTAGTACTCTCCCTTCCACCCCCATGTCCTCTGGTTGTTTGCTTGTTTGCTTCCTCCATATTCTACATATGAGGGAATACATGTGACATTTGCTTTTTTCTGAGTCTGGTTTGTTTTGCTTAACAGAATGATCTCCAGTTCCATCCAATTTTCTGCAAATGGCAAAACTTCATTCTTTTTTATGACTGAATAGTACCTCATGTGTATATACCACATTTTCTTTATCCATTCCTCCATTGATGGCACCTGTGCTGATGCCATAACTTTGCTACAATGAATTGTGCTGTGATAAACATGGGCATGCAGGTATCTCCGTATATGCTTATTTTAATTCCTTGGGGTACACACCAAGTAACGATATAGCTGGATCATGTGGTAGTTCCATTTCTGTTTGTTTTTGAGAAACCTCCATACTGATTTGAATAATGGCTATACAATATACATTTCCACCAAGAGTGTACACGGTTTCCATTTTGTCATCATCCTCTTGGGCCTTTATTGTTTCTTCTTTCTTGATGAGAGCCATTTTGACTGGGATTAGATGAAATCTCAGTATAATTTTTATTTGCAATGATGGCTAAAGATGTTGGACATTTTTCATGTAATTATTGGCCATTTGTACTTCTTTGTTAAGTGTCTGTTTATTTGCTCACTATTTGCTCAATGGTGGATTCTGCACTCCTAGAGAACATGGGATGCTCATTTTCAGTTTTCCCTTCCTGTTAGGTACTAGTGCACTCCATTTCTCCCATTATTCTAAAAACCAATATTCCTCGTTTACACTGACTCTCTGGAGTTACACTCCAGTGCATCTCTTGGTCTTCCTGTCTCATCATGCAGCTGCACAGCTGCTGATCTGATTCCATCATGGGACCAGCCAGTAAATTCTGAATGCTTCTAATCTGTCAATTTTTCTCTTAATTTCCCTATTAAACAGTTTGTTGTTAGAAGTGCCAGTAAATTTTGTATGTTATTTGTTTTTCCTGCATCTATGAATTCATTTCTTGAATCTTAGTTTTTTGTTTTTTTGTTTTTTTGTTTTTTGCGGTACCGGGGATTGAACCCAGGGGCATTCTACCTCCGCGCTACACCCCCGGCCCTATTTTTTATACTTTATTTTGAAACCGGGTCTCACGAAGTTGTGGAGGGCCTCACTAAGGAGAGAGAGAGAGAGAGAGAGAGAGGGAGGGAGAGAGAGAGAGAGAGCTGAGGCTGGCCGCGAACCCGGATCCTCCGGTCTCTGCCTCCCAAAGTACTGGGATTACAAGCGTGCGCCACCACATCCGGCTCTTAATTTTTTTTGTTGGAGTCTTTAGACTTTTCCATATTATAAAATCATGTCCTCTGCAAACAGGGACAATTTTACCTCTTCCTCTAATTTGGATGACTTTATTTCTTTTTCTTGTTTAAAGGTCCTGGCTTTGATTTCAGTACTATGTTGAAAAAATGTCAATTTTTCTCCCAAATATTAGAGGAAAAGCTTATAACTTTTTACCATTCAGTAGCATGGGATCTATTGATTTGTCCTAAATGACTATTATTGGGCGAAGGTGCATTCCTTCTGTATCTGATATTGTTGATAGGTTTTATCATCACAGGACATTGAGTTTTGACAACTGCAGTTTTGCACCCATTGAATTGCTCATGTGATTCTTGTCCTGCATTCTGTTAATATATTATATCATATTCATCTATATATATGTTGAATCATTCTCACATCTCTAGGATGACCTCAGTTGAGGATGGTAAAATTACTGCCAATGTGCTGGAGCACAGGAAGATGTAGATACAATTTTAATCAGTTTAAGCATTTATTTATTTATCTATTTATTTATTTATTGTGGTACCCGGTATTGAAACCAAGGTATTCTACTACTAAACTACACCCCAGTACTATTTTTATTTTTTTTATTTTGAAACAGGGCCTCACAAAGTTGCAGAAGGCTACGGACATGTATTCCTCCTATCTCAGCCTCCCAAATACTGGGATTACAGATGTAAGCCACCATGCCCAGCTTAACCAGTTATTCTAGAGATAGCATTTTAAGCAGCTGTTCTTGAGATTTTCATCCGTAGTATTTCTTTAACTTCTTAAATTGACTCAATCTCCTAGAGCTATTTTAATTCATGGATAGCTCTGTAATTGTTGTTATTGAGTTGAAGGGATTGAAGACTGGATAATCTATTTCACCATCTTACTGACAGCCTATCAAATTGCAATTTCTTCATATGAGGCACAGTTTTCTTCATCAGAGAATGATTTTTATGGTTAATGTGGAGAAAACCTACAGGTCAGGCAACAGATTGCTTCTTGAATAAAATCTCTAAGCAGAAAACACTTTATTAATTTCATAGAAAAACACACAGCAAGTGATTACATAATAATGAAGGGTAGAAGAAAATCCAGACCTTTCCCATTTTATTACTTGGACTCTAATGTAGGACTATTTAAATGTTTCTCTTATTCCTAACACACTAATTCATTCCACTTCTCAAAATGTCAAGATAAAAAAAGCAATGGAAACATCAAACTCCAAAGTGAGTATTTACTGTGCAAGAAATTGTGCAACAATCTCTTTAAATCATTTGCCTCAAGAAATATATTAAATTAAAAATAAGGATTAATTAACTTACCCTTTACAAGACACTAAAGGAACATACTTATCTTGGTTAAGGATTTGCTGATGTTTTTAGTATCTATCTGCAGCATATTCCCAAGTATTGGGAGAGGAAAGGGGCCTGGTGGGAGCTTCCCTCTCCCAGAGCTCTGTCTCCAGAGTGAAAGGAGAAGCAGACAGGAGAGGCTGAGCACCAGGAACACAACTGGATCCATTGAAGCCTTCTGTTCTCACTGAGACAACTGTGAGCTTGCAATCAGATGTATTAGTAATGTTCCCTGCTAATTCAAAATGAGCCCTTTTGACATATAAAATGATCAGCCAATCAGCTAGATAAACTCTTATCCCTTCTGGGTGTACTTTGTGCCCTTATAAAGATAAAAACAGATATTTTTGCTGGGCGTGGTGGCGCACGCTTGTAATCCCAGTACTTTGGGAGGCAGAGACCGGAGGATCCGGGTTCGTGGCCAGCCTCAGCTCTCTCTCTCTCTCTCTCTCTCTCTCTCTCTCTACCTAGTGAGGTCCTCCACAACTTCGTGAGACCTGGTTTCAAAATAAAGTATAAAAAAATAGGGCCGGGGGTGTAGCGCGGAGGTAGAATGCCCCTGGGTTCAATCCCCGGTACAGAAAAAAAATACATATTTTTATTCTTGCTTTTCTTTCCAAACCCCTTCCTTAAATTCTAGTTCAGCAGTTCTGGGGAAGAACAGAGGAATAGTTAATTTAAAAGAAACAAGTAACCAAAAAACACAACAAACAAACAACAACAACAACACCCTCTGGTGGTTCCAGTGTGTATCCAGAACTAAGGAACAGTGAAGTAGATCACCTGATCCAAATATTTCTCAACATTCTGGATTGTTGGACTGATGAACAGTGTAAATACATGACTTTGAGAGAAATCAGTGTATTCTATCAATTTCATACAAAAACTTTGACTTGTGATACTTTATCAAACACTAGGATACTTTTTCTTTGAAAAATTGGAATCTTTTAAATATTTTGAAGAACTGAGTTTACATCACATATGCCTGGAAATAAAATAGCTAGTGTAATTTGGTAAACATTCTCACTGCTGTGACTCAATATGCCTGACCACACAGCTTAGAGGAAGGAAGATTTATTTGCTCACAGTTATTTGGAGATTTGGGGGTTCAGTCCTTGTCAGGCCAGGTCTTCAGAGCTCACGGCATGGTGGTGGGAAGCACAGGGAAAAAGCAAGCCTCTACTCTCACATCACAAAGGCCAGAAGCAAGAGAGAAAGCAAGCAAGGGGGTTCAAAAACAAAACAGTCCCTAAGGCCACACCCCCAGGAACCTTCCTTCTCCACATACACCCCTTCTGCCTAGGTTACCACCCAGTAAATCCATTACAAAGGGTTGTCCACTGTTGAGATTATAACTGTCATGGTTTAGTTATATCAACTGTTAACATTAATACATTATCTCTTCAGGGGACATTCTGTATCTAACCATAGCAAAGAACAAGCATATGTCAATTACTTACCGAAGTATATACACACAATATTTATCATTAAAACGCCCAAATATGGGAAGGTAGAAATTATTATTTTTTAGATGTCAAATGTTCCCCATTTCTGGGAAAACAGGAGACATGTTTTGTCACACAGCTTATAGATGACTGAACTAGGATTTATCTCCATTGGGGTACACTATGACTTACACCCTAGCTGTTTCGAAATCCATGTTAGAAAAAGGAGGAAACCCCCATCACATGATTATTCTAAATGTGTACCACACTGATTCTGTTCATAGAGGAACAACCAAATTGATACCCATTGTTTCACTCCAAGGATAACTCAGTCATATATTCTACAAAAGAAGGAGACACAGATAGGGTTTCTTCCCTCTGTCACTACAGACGTGGGTAAAACTTGTCCAGCAAGATGAAGAGAAGAGCCAAGCTCAGAAAATTAAGAGGGGAGGGCTTAAGAAGGTATGGATTGGCATCCCTGAGTCATTTGCAGATGGGACTATTCCTGTTGCTGTTTAGTATGTTTTCGTCAGAAACAATGGAATCAAATATTGGATCACAAACAATACAACTGGATACAGAACAGTAGGCATGTGTGCTACAGGACAGGAGGCATGAACCACATTAAACAAACTCCCTGCATTGAAGGACACAATATACAAATCTTAATGAAGATTATTTGTGATAGTCACTGAGCTGATTTATACTACTAGATCACTAATGGTGATGTTTGTGCAAATGCATATCCTATAAGGATATCATTTCATTTGTTTTAAATTGGTGAGGACATTTGTCTATAAGTTCTTTAGGAAACAAAATTAAGCTGTTGTCAAGATTTGAGTTAACCAATAATAAACTTCCTTGTTTACAGGGATACTGATAATTAACAGGCAATTTTCACAACATTTTCTCATTATTCTGATTTTCCCAATTACCTTTGGGTAAAGTGAAATTATTCCCATTTTCTGGATAAGGAAGCTGGCCTTAGAGATTCAATGCCCTACCCAAGGACATACAGACTGCAAGTGGTAGAATTGAGTCTGGACTCATATGACCTAAGTCTCACAGGCTTCCATCCAAGTAAATCATCCAGTTCAAGTAAGTCCAATGTTAACACAGGTTGTACTATTTTTTAAATCTTCTATGATTATACTAATCAGTGATTTCTGAAAGAGACATTGACTTAATAATTGCAACATACACTGATGAAAATTGGGGTCAGAAAAGTTTGTTTTCTTAACCTTTAGAACTTTTATAATCACTGGCCTTGATGAACTCTTTATCCAGGACAAAGAGAAATGGTAATTTACTGCCTGACTCACCGAGCTGTAGTAAGAATAAACTAAAACCAGCATTAATAGAAGGAAAGAAATAATGAAGATTAGAGAAAAATAAGGAAAATAGAGGTTAAAATTAAAAATTTCAATGAGACAAAGAAATTTAAAAAAAAAAGTCTACATTTAGCTAGATTAACCAAGACAAAAGAGAGTAGACACAAATATATAAAATTAAGGATAAAACAGAAACATTAGAACTGATATCACAGAAATTTGAAAAATATTAGAGAGTATTATCAAATATACTTCCAAACAAATGGGAAAGCCTAGCAGAAATGGGTAAATTTTTGGACACATATAACCAAATATAATTGAAGTATGAAGACACAAAAAACAAAGCTGATCAATAATATGTAGTAAAATTCAACCAGTAATAAAACCTCTCACAACAAATAGAAGTCCGGGATCAGATGCCCTCGGTATTTATTTCTGTCAAACTTTTATAGAAAACCTAACAAAACTTGTTTTCAAACTATTCCAAAAAATTGAGATGGAGGGAACTCTTTCAAAGTCACTCAAAATGCCAGTATCACACTGATACCAAAACTAGACAAGAGCACAAAAACAAAAGAAATCTACAGACCAATATCCATGAAAATCATATAGGCAATGTTTCCAAATATTATTTGCTAATATATATTAGCATATATAGGCAATGTTTCCAAATATTATTTGCTAATATATATTAGCAAATAATGTCTACCTGTACATCAAAAAGATCATACACTATATTTAAGGAATGAATTTGCATATATTTAATGGATAAATGGGTGGTTTGACATAAGCCAATCATTAAATGTAATATATTATATCAACAAAATGAAGGATAAAAACTCAATAGATGCAGAAAAACATTTGATAAAACTCCACATCCCTTTATGATAAAAATTCCTCAAAAATTATGTATTGAAAAATTATATCTCAACACAATTAAGGCTATATATGGCAAAATCACAGCCAACATCACAGGGTATTGGAAAAACCTGAAACATTTCACCTCAATCTAGAACAACACAAAGCTATCCACACTTGGTACTCTCACTCAATATTAAAGTGGAAGTTTTAATCAGAACACTTAGACAAGCAAAATAAATAAAGGAAATACAAATAGGAATTATTCCTGCTTAAAGATTATATGGGCCGGACGTGATGGCACACGCCTGTAATCCTTGGCTGTAAAACGTGGGAGGCTGAGACAGGAGGATCGTAGGTTTACAGCTAGCCTAAGCAACCTCATGAGGCCTTCTGCAAATTAGTGAAAATTAGTAAGACCCTCCCTGTTTCAAAATAAAACATAAAAATAGGCCTGGGGTGTATTTCAGAGGCAGACTGCCTCTGGGTTCAATTCCCAGTACCAAACACACATGCAAAAACAAAGATGATATGATTTTTTATATAGAAAACGAAAGATATTTACAAATGCCTATTAGAACAGATAAATGGATTCATTTAAATTCCAGGATACAATATCAACATACAAATATCAGTATTACTCTTGTACACCAATATAAGGACTGCTGAGAAAAAAATATTAACATAATCCCTTTCAAAATAACTACAATAAAATAATATACTAAAGAATAAATTTAACAAAGGAAGTGAAAGACCATTACAATGAAAATGACAAAATATTGATGAAAGAGATTGAAGACACACACAAAAAAATGGAAAGACTTCCCATGTTGAAGGATTGGAAGAATTAATTGTATTAAATAGAGTATATTACTCAAAAGAGAGATTCAATGTAATATCCATGGGAAAGCAGTGAAATTCTTTACAAAACTGGAAAAATATTTTAAAATTCATATGGAAGAATGAGACCCCTAAAATCAAAATCCATTTTGAAGAAAAAGAATGAAACTTAGTGCATCACAATATCTGATTTGAAGATATACACAGTATTAAAAGCAGCAAGGCACTGGCATAAAAACAGACACATAGACTAGTGGAACACAATCCAGATCCCACAAAAGTTATGTATAGGCAGACAAATGATTCTCTGCAAAGATGCTAAAAACATACATTGTAGAAAGAACAGCCTCTTCAGTCCAGCTACAGAAACTAGAAATCCACATGCAGAAGATTCAAACTTGATCCCCATCTCAAACCCTGAATAAAATCAACTCAAATTGGGTCAGAGACATAAATGTAAGTTCTGAAACTCTGAAACTGCTAGAAGAAAACAGGGTAAACTCTTCAAGACATTGATACATACAAAGGTTTTCTTGGATATGACACCAAAAGCACAGAATACAAAAACAAAAAATACACAAATGGATTACTTCAAAGTAAAGCACTTCTGCACAGCAAAGTAAACCTACAAGATGGGAAAATATTTGTCACCTATTGCTCTGACAAAGGGTTAATATCTAGACTATATGAGGAACTCAAAATTTTAAAAACAAAACCACCATAGGATCCAGCTACATCACTTCTTGGTATCTTTACAAAAGAATGAAAGTCAGAATACCATTGTGATACATGCATAACCATGTTTATTGCAGCACAATTCATAATAGCCAATTTTAAAAATTGTTTTGTTAGCTCATTACATTTAAACATCATAGTGAGTTTGGATGTGACAAAAACATATATGCGCACAGCTTTTAGTGTATTTGCTTCCACATCCCACCTGGCCTCCTCCTTACTCTCCACATCCATTAGTGAGATTGGTAGCAATACCATTACAACTATGTGTCTGTCAGCAGAAGAATGGATAAAGGAAATGTGGTATATACACACAATGGAGTTTTACTCAACCATAAAAAGAACAAAAATATGTCATTTGCAGGAAAAAATGGATGGAACTAGAGAATATTATGCTCAGATCAACCAGTCTCAGAAAGTTAGAGGTTGTATGTATCTCTCTTATGTGGAAGCTAGAGAGAAAATCAGAATCAAAAGGGACTTCAGGTAAGTGAAAAGAAAGAATAGAGGAAAGGGATTTGGGGAGGGGGAAAAGGAGGATTAAGGAAGTAAACAGTTCAAATAATGTTACATCTACATATGAAGGTATCACTACATATCTCACTAATATGTATGGGGAGGGAAGAAAGGGGAGAAGGGTGGGATGTGGAAGAAATAAATAAACCAACTGGCACATACATGTATGTTTCACTTTGAATTTTATTGTGATGTATAATTATAATGCACTTACAAAATATATTTAAAAGCAAGAAATCCATTTTAAAAATGAGCAAATGACTTAAACAGACACTTTTCAAAAAATACTAAAAGCCTCTACACATAGGAAAAAAATATTCAATATCATTACCCATCAGGATATTGCAAATTAAAACTGTGGGAGATATCATTTCATCCAATTATAATGGCTAGTATCAAAAACAGAGGAAATAAAATAATGAACAAACACCATCACCAAAATATTCAAAAGCAATAAATAAAAAATACTGTAGTGGATACAGAGAAAATGAAAATGCTATTGGTGGGAACAGAAATTAGTACAGCCATTATGGAGAAGAGTATGGAGGTTTCTCACAAACCAAAAATTAGATCTACCATATGATCTTGGTATCCCCCTATGGGTACATAGCCAAAGGAAATGAAATCAGCAAACCAAAGAGATACATGCACGACTGTATTTATCATGGCACTATGCGCAATAGCAAAAATACAGACCCAAACTTAGTGCCCATTAACAGATGAGTGGTAAACAAAATGTAGTGTGTGTGTGTGTGTGTGTGTGTGTGTGTAATAGATTATTATTCAGATGGAAAAAGTAATGAAATTCTGTTATTTGTAGCAAAATTCAAATGACAAAACTGTAGGACACTGTGTTCAGGGAAACAAGCCAGACACAGAAAGACAAATACTGTATGCTCTCTGTCATATGTGGAAGCCAATAAATGTCTACTCTAATGTAGAACAGTGATTACTCAAGGA
>PVJS01012061.1:0-44540 GCA_004027185.1 Glis glis | reverse complement strand
TTGGTTGATGGGAACCAGATTGTATTACACACACACACACACACACACACACACACACACACCAGTTTCTTCAAAATCATTTTCTGCCAATTGTAGCTAAGTTGCTTCTGTGGGGGAAATAAACAACCTAAGAGCATGCTCGTGCAAAGAGTAGGAAAGTAGAGTTTTTGGGCACAGAGCTTTCTGGACTTTTCTTGAGGCCAATAATGCCCAATGACACTGAAGATGGGTTATTAAGTGGTTGTATATCCTTGTTATCAACTAAGAGATTTGTCCATTTTTTAAAGGAAGATAGGGGAGCACACCTGTAATTCCAGTTCATGGGAGGCTGAGACAGGAGGATCTTGGGTTTGAAGCCAGCCTCAGCAACTTAGAGTTCCTCTGCAACTTAGCAAGACCCTGTTTCCAAATAAAAAAATAAAACAGGGCTGGGGGTGTAGCTCAGAAGTAGAATGCCCCTGAATTCAATCCCCAGTACCACAAAAAAAGAAAATAAAAATAAAAAGGAAGATATGGGACCATAGAGCAATGAGCAGAAGCAAAACAGGAGGAGTCACAATACAAGGCAGGGAGAGGTTTAGCTGTATTGGTAATGAAGAGTCACCCTAGATACCAAGGGAAAGACTACCTGGAGCCCCCGATGAGCACCACAGAACAGGACCTGGCAAAAGTCTATGCACTTATGTTAAAATCCAAAATAAACTATTTTTTTAACAATTGAGTTTTCCATTATTTCTCCTGGTTATTCTAATTTTATTTAAATAGATTTATTATTTCAAAGCACATTTCTCAGGGCATTGTGACTGTCCTGTAGGCAGTACAGGGAGGAGGTCTGTGAACCAGGAACCTCGGGAATGGGAGGCTGGAGGGGGCGGCAAGTGGGCGGTGGGCCCTGGGCCTCACACCTGGCTTCCATCAGAATGGTTCCATTTGATCTATTTTTATATATGGAGGCTATGAGTAAGATTTTATTAGGAAAAGAATTCTGCTGCTCAAAACAATGACAAGGAGAGGTTGAAAGTCACCAGTCTGGGGAAACTATGTTTAGACTGAAATGGACTCTGAACATTAATAATTGTCCTGTAGGAATTCAGCAGGTGACTTCTCTCTCTCTTTTTATTAAAAGTTTCAAGTTATCTGTGCTCATTAGAGAAAAGTATAGAGAAAACAGATAAGCAAAAAGAAAAAAAGTAAAAGCACCCATAATCCCATTATCCTGAGATCATAACTATAAGCATCTGCCGAGTATTCATTCTATTACGCTGTTTTTTTTTATGCATACGTATACCTTTTTTTCTCTTCTTTTTAAATGAAAGTGAGATCGGCAAGTCTGCATACTGTCTTGTCACTTGAGTTTTCTTGACACATTCTAATATGAACATCTTTCCCCACCAATTAGTATACTTTGCATCATATTTTATAAAGACCACCTAGGACGCCAGTGTATGGACTTTCTATTTCTATCATGCATCTAGCTTGTCCAATGTCATTCTGCAAGGCCTTTGTTCTATGATAAACAACCCTACGGTGAATATCCTAGACAGCTATGCAGAGCGGGACTTCTGAACTGGTATGCTCTGGCATCCTGGTAGAATGCAGGTTGAGTGACAGGTGTGTGGTAATAGGGAGTCTCTCAGGTTGTTTGCCGACCTGTCCCCAACTCCTCTGCCTGTCCCACGGGACTGTGAGCTGCCTCTACTGTTGACCTTGATATACTCTAAAAACGTGCTTTTTATGTGACTCATGACTCTAAAATTCTTGCAGAGTATTAACAGAGCGTAGGAGGTACCAACATGCCAGCGACAGCCAGACCAGCTGACTCTGAATCTCAACGACACCTCCCTACCAGCGGGGACCTGGCCTCAGTTTCTCTGTGTTTACGCCCCTTGATTTCCTCGTTTCTGAAGTGGCGGTAAAGACCACACTGCTTCATAGTCATTATGTTGTTTCAGTAAGTGAATACGTGCACTCTTAGAACAATGCCAGGTACCCAGGAAGTAATAGAAAGGTTAATTATTACTATCCTTGTCGTTTTTGACTATTTTGAAGCTGGGATGGTTTCTGATCTGAGAGACAGACTATGACCTTAAAGTCCCTGCAGCTCCAAGGCTCTCTGTATGGGACAGGACACGGCTCCCCAAGCAGAGTGACAAGAGAGGGACTCTTTTGCCCTCAGGTGGGCCTGAGGGATCGGAGTCCCTGGGCTGAGAGCACCCAGTCTTTAATAATTCCAGCGTCATGAAAAAAGTGGATCAAATTCCTTGTGTGCCAACTTGGAAAAGGTTGGGAAACAGAGTTCTGAGCTTTGTGCTCAGTTCAGATTTCACGTGAAGACACCCTGCTGCCTCTGCAAATTTTGCTTCTCCCCTCTTTTTTTTTTCTTCTCCACTCTAAACACCAATTTTTGGGCCAACAGTCACACCTGACCCGATGCTTGATCAAGGAGAAAGAGCTCAGTTTTCCATAGCAGTTTGCCGAGGTAACTTCAATAGCATATTGCAATATAATATGATAATTACCACTTTTTTTTCAAGACAGAAAAACAAGATAATAATCCTTACCTGCATATCATGTGACTCTTGTTTTCTAATACTCAGCGCGTCCTTGCAGTTTGGGGACCTGGAGGGGCAAATATGTGATTTTGAGAATTGTGTTCTGCTAGAACCTGACGGTATATTTAAAACACCGGGGTGACATTTTTGTGAGCCACCACTTTTTCTGCCTTTCATTTTCCTCGTTCTTCCTCCTCATCTTCAGGTTTTGAAGTTTATGGTCTCTCCTTTACGGGCCCGCGTCCCGGTTTTGCTCTGGCCGAGTGCAGATACATGTATCACATTCTGGATGAAAACGGGCCGTCTTCTCAGCTTTCACAAGATGGCTCCTCCGTTCCTCCCGTAAGCTCCCGGAGCCTTTGTTCTTTGGTCCAATCTGCAAGCCATCTGCACCCTTTCTTATTAAGAACATATTTGCTGAGATTTCACAACTGTTTAATAGATATGTATCTTATTACATGTTTGATACACCTCATTAAACAGACGATCCAATAGGTATTTAGTTAACATTCAGTAAACAGCAAGACCCCTCAGCCTGGATGCTGGGGGCGGCTGGGGCAGGACCCTGGCTCGGGATCAGTATCACGGTTGTTCTGTAGGAGCGGCTCCCGCGAAGCCTAGTGTTTCGTGTCCAACTCCTCAACACTCCGCTCACATGGGCTTGGGCAAAGGATCAAAGCCGGGATTGAGGCCGCAACTGTAGCTTGCAGCCCGAGCTGCCGCTGGGGCTACCAGTCTGGACGCGGTCCATGCTCTGCCCTGATTTCTCAGCAGTGGCGCTCCAAGAGGTAGGGGCATCCCGTCTTCCCAGACGTACAGGGTGATGGTGATTTTTTTTTAAACCAGTGACTTAGGGCATGGTCATCAATAATATTCAACACCAAGAAGGAGAAGTCTCAAGACGTCCAAGGATGCGCTCCAAGTCTGTCACTTGGTGTGACCTTTGAACTTATCCAGCCCCCAAGACCCTTGGCTCAGACTCTGTGCAGGTATCCCAGGTCTTGGAGTTCACGTCTCATGTGCCAAAGAACCCTTACTTGTTTCAAGAAAATACCGAAACATCTGAGTACGGAAGATAGAAAACACAAGGCCTTTCTTTTTTTTTTTTAAACTTTTATTTTTTTTTAAATTTTGGTAGTAGGGATTGAACCCAAGGGCGTTCTACCTCTGAGCTACACCCCCAGCCCTTTTAGCTTTTATTTTGAAACAGGGTCTTGCTAAGTTGCTGAGGGTCTTGCTAAACTGCTGAGGCTGTCCTCGAACTTGCCATCCTCCCGTCTCAGCCTTCCAAGTACGGGATTACAGGCCTGCACCACCATGCCCCCAGCACGCCTTCCTTTAAATGGAAATTTTTCTAGCATGAGTTCTCAACCCTGTAGGCTTCACATTCTCCCAAAGTAGCGCTTCAGAGAAACATCACTCCATTCAAATGTTTGAGTCTTTTTAAAATGTGTCTTCCTCCAGGATCGAGGGAGGGAGAAATGCAAAGAACCGGCAGCCACTCCTCTGTGAGAAAAGTTTTCCTTTCAGAAGGCCACAGTTAGGCAAACAACTGATCCCAGGCTGTGGCAGGGAAGGGCTTTCTGTGGAGGGGGCAGGAGGCAATTTAGTTCTTAGTTCTTTGCCATAAATAACGGATTAAAAAGCTTAGCTGATGCTATAAATTAAAAATGTGAAACTAATTATACCAGCCCCATAAAAGCGAAACAATCAATTCATAACCCGACTATGCAATGTGACAGCATCTGCCGGGGTCCGACAGCTCCAGAGAAGAGAGGGGACCCAGTAATCCTAAGGGGATCTGTCCTGCAGCCCAGAACCAAAGACCCCACTTCTGCACGGCAAAGCGAAACAGTAGTAGCCCTGTTGTTTTCTCTACCCATTTTTCATGACAACAGTTCCATCCTTTCTCCACCCCTTCCATGCAGGCCCATTACTCACAAGAAAGGCTCACCCGTACCAACAGCGCAGCTGCAGCTCCGCCGATTCAAACCAGATGAGTCTGGAAGGCAGCTGCTGCCAAGACTATAATTCAACCGGGAATTCCTAACTGTTTCAACCAGCCATTTAATAATGTTCTAGCTGGAGTTTCTCCCTGTTCTAAATAGAAGAGCGAGGCCAACTCGGGTGGACCCTGCAGTTTCAGAAGAGTTCTCTGGGCGGCTCGATGGAGTGTTTCCTTCTGTTTTACACGGACCCATACTCCACAGATCATGAGCTGCCTGTGGTTTCTCCACCCCCTGCCTGTCCTCCTCCTGGCGCGGGAGAATGAATTGCTGTTCGCAATTCTTCATGCCTGCTGTGTATGAGGATTACATGTCTACAGCCTTTGTCTTGTGATTTTGCGGTTCTTCCCATTAAAGGTGTAGTGTGTTTCCTCATTGCATTGGTGTGTGGCTCAATTGTGTGCCTTGATTTAGCTAATAGAATGTGTGTTTCTGCGTGTGTGATGTGTGTTTTCTGTATTTGCTGGTTCTAGACTAAGACCTCAAGAGGCCCAGCATCTTTCTGTCCACGCTCTTATGCTCTGTGCATCTTCTGTGGATTAATATGCCCTGGACAGTGACTAGTCTGAGAAGAATGAGAAAAGACAGCTGACTTGATTCCAGCTGAGCACAGCACAGTGAAAGCAGGCCTATAGACACACAAAGGGAAAAGAAATGCTTGCTATTTTGAGGTATTTGGTTTGGGGTAGGTTTGTTACTCAGCATTATTGTGGCAATAGCTGACTGATACACTTGATGTCTGAATTATCTTTCCTAAACTGCTATGGGATTATGTTAGTCCCTTGCTTTGTGGATTCCTCCTGCTTACAGGGCAAATCCAAACTCTTTATCATGTCACTCAAGGCTCCCATCAACTCAGTAAGGGTCAATTTCTCTGAAAAACCTTCCCCAATGGAGTCAGTCCCCTCTATGGGTTTCCAGAGCACCCTGCGGTGACAGAACTTGTCCAACTGAACGTGGATTGTACTGTATCTTCTCCCTCAAAATACTGGGAACTTGAGTCAAGAGCCAGCCTGTTGGTCGTTGGAGTCTCAGCACCAGCTTATAGTAGACAGACTGCTTAATGATCATGGCCCGCTTGATTTTTGATAGGAAACACTGCTAGACCATTTAACTGCTGCGTGTTCCAATAATATCTGAACGTTTTCAAAAACGTCTTGTAGATTCCCCAGTTTTCTAGTTCAAGAGTCCTGGTTTCCACAGTGACCTGGGTTTCAGGAGGAAATAGACATGGGTGCAAACATCATTGAAGGTCATACAGGTAGGTCGGAAAGCCAGGCGGTGGCCCACTTCAGTTCTCCCTGGGGATTTCAGCCTGATCCTTGCTCTAATGTTGACCCACGGCCATTGCCCAAATAGAGGGAGCAGAGAAGCAGGCTGGAGTTGGATTGGCCCTGTTGATTCGGTCATCATTCTGCCCATCATAATGTTGCTGTTCTTCCCCGGGCTGCGACTGTCGCAGGCGAGTCAGACGGAGCGGGGCTGCAGCCCTCGGATGGATCAATGGTATCGATCCTCGCGGCTCTGTGTCATTTCCAGGGGATTTGCTAAAGAAGCTACTTATGCTCCTTTTTCATTTTCGCCAACTCATTACCAGCTGCTGCGGCCTCCGTGCGTCGCAGCAACACCTGGAGGAGCAGGGACACCACCGTTGGATTTGAGGGCAGATACCTTCCTTCAAAATGACACAGGGGGACGACGTTCGACTCCCCGAACCTGAGCGGAATGAGGAAGTCAGGTCACTCTGGCCCATGGGGTGGGGGTGGGGGGGTTGGTAATTTTTTTTGTTTTGTTTTGTTTTGTTTTAAAAAGGGCAGCCTGGCCCGACACTCAGCGATTGATCCCCAGGCTTAACTTTTAAATTAAGACCATTGTAAATTTGGGAACTTGAGAAGACAGAGAGAGGACACCCATAATACTTTGCAAATGTCAAGTGCCTCTCGATGTTGGTTACTTTTCAAAGGTAGCTAGGTTACAATGTACCCTGGTAATGAAAAAACCCCTGTCAGGCCCACTCCATGGGGTTTCAGTCAATATACATAATATTATTGGGCTTTGCAAGGATTAAAGGTTGTTTCTCTCACAGCTTCACAATAGGGCTATTTTTTTTTCCCTTCCCCTACTGAAGGCATAAAGGAAGCCTCCCTGTTTACAAAGGAGCCCAAGACATTTTGGGGCCCTCCGGGACGGTGGTCCAGACTCCTTTGTATACTGCCCCCTGCTGGTGGCTTTCCAGCTAACCTCGGAAGATCAAATTCTTTTGACCTAGATAGAGGCTAGGACTTGAAGAGGTTGATCAGTGTTTTCTATCGTCCACCAGTCATTTCTAGAGTACAGAAATTACGGTCTTCTCCAGTTTTACTCCTAGAGTGAAAGGTTTTAGGTGAGGCCATCCTTCCCCACCGACCCAGATGGTTCTTTAGCTAGTCTATATTTAGCAAAGTTTGGGAAACTTTCCCAAACTTAGCAAAGTTTGGGAATCCTACAAAACGGGATACTCAGAATGGACCATAATACACGGTGTGGCCTTACCCATGCATTAGGAGGCTAGTGATAGCACACCTCCAAAATTCTGTAGGGTATCATAACCATGCCTGAACAATAAGAAGAAAGCTACTTATAATTGTGTTTTCGTCTGCACAACTAAAAGGAATTCCAATCTTAAAGTCTCATGACAGAGATGGGGTGACTCATCTGTCCAGTGACACTTCTGAGATGAAGAAACACAAGGTTATAGAGAACAATCTTGAGTTTCTGCAGGGATGACTGATTCTTTTAAACATTTCTACAGTGTCCAGAGCTTTCTTAGAATTAGTTCGATTTTTGAAAAAAGTATCGGATATACATAGAGCATCAATTTACCATTTTAAAGTGTAGAATTCAGTGTCATTAAGTACATCCACAGTGTCCTGCAGCTTTCACCATCTAATTCTACAACATTTTTTTATGACCCCAGACGTAAACCCCAGGCCTGTTAAGAGTCACTGCCCCGTTCCCTTCTCCCCCAGCTCCTAGAGCCACAAATCGGCTTTCTGCACTATGGACTTGCCTATTCTGAATATTTCATATAAATGGAATTATACAATACGTGGCCCTTTGTGTATGGTTTCTTTTACTTAATATAATATCTTCAAGATTTACTCATGCCGTAGCATATATCAGAAGCTCATTCCTTTTTATGGTTGAATGATAGTCCATTGTATGGACAGATCATGTTTTGTTAATCCATTCACCTGCTGATGGACATTTACATCCTTAGACATGATTTTTGCGTCTCTTCACAATAACCAAAATTCATATACAAAGCATACAGACCTAGCGTCATGGTAGATTTTGCAAATCACCTTATTAACAGATTGCACTATCAATTGTCCATCAGTATGTACCAAAAGCAGGCATTCTGTCAATCCTGTTTGATGACCCACATGCTACCCTTTTTGGCTATGGTTGGACAGACCAGGAAAAAAGAATTACATTGAACAATTAGGGAATGGAGCAGGTGGTGTAGGAATGAGTTACACTGTAGAACAGGAGGGAACTGAGACTTAGTATAAGATCTCCTGCTGGGGCAGGACAGGTTTTGAGACATGCCCATTTGACATGAAGGCCCTGTTGGACCCAGGAGGCCATGTTGTCTGAGGGGTATTGCAATTTCCTATCACTGTTTTGAAAAAAAATGGTTGGTGATAGATAGCCTGAAAGAAGGGAGACCCCCACAGGGCAGCCAGTAGACTGATTCTGTTCAGGAATCCAGGTTGGTGAAGGTTGAAGGCTGCCTCTTCCAGGGAGTAGGGTCCCAGGAAATGAGGCAAGATTTCTTTTGGAAAATGCATATGGGGGGAAGCTAGGTACAGTGTAAATCAATTTTAAAAATAAAAGGACTGGGCTTCCACTGACCAGTAAGTTGTAGAGATGCTAGGTTAGAGAAAGCCTAGAAGATCTTGGTATATAGGTTTTCTCAGAGCCTTTAATATACCAACATACATTCTACAGCTCTGAGAGGCCAGGCATAGCGTGCAGTATTTCCAGAATTCTCTGGCCATGGACTCCTTCAGTGCTGCTGTGTTCATTGTGCAGTTTTTGCTCTACACAACGACAGCTGGTCAGGAGGCTGTGGGAGCTGAAATGTGGGTTCTTGTACTGCTCGCCAAGCCCAGGTCTATGGGGCTATGTTCCTGAGAAGGGTTGCATTTTTGTTTTGTTTTGTTCTAAGTTTTTCTTCCAAGAATGGTTTCAGTTTTCTAATTTTCACGTGGATGCTCTGTAGGATATCTGAGGCTCTGAAGCTTCTCGGAGGAGCAATGGGGATGACTGTGTGTGTGAAGGAAGGTTGCTCAGTCGACAACGGTGCTCCAGGTTATGCTGGGCATATCCTAGGTAACACCATCTCGGGAACCAGGGAACAGCTCTGTCACAAGGGAACCCAAGGGCTGATCTCTGTGGCCAATGCAGCATGGAATTCATTAGGGACAAACAAAAGTGTTTGGAAAGTCTAGCAGAGCCCTATTGTAGTAGAGCCACTGTATTTGAGTTTTTGCACTTAACTTACTTCTGACTTTTCTAAAGATTGAGAATGAGCTTTTCTCCTTGGTCAGGACTACAGGGAGGGCTTAGGGAGTTCAGGATGAAGGTGTGGGAGACCAGAGATGGGGGCAAAGAGCTGATGGGTTTCAAAGGATGAAGGTACATATTCTGAAAGCCCAAGAACTCAGAGCGGGAGCCATCAGTGGGATGGTGGGGTCAGAGAGCCCTCGGGGAGAACTTGAGCTGGACATTGAACCGGACACATCCATTACTTCTCACCTCTGTGCTTCCTCTGCTCAGAGGCCAGTGGCATTCAAAATGAAAAGAATATCATAGCACAAAGGGATGATGAGATTCCTTCTGATCAACTCAGGGTGATTAAATTATCATTCTGTTGCCTTGGTTTTGTGTTTTTAAGTCTGGGTTCTCTGAAAAGTATTACTCCATGCAGAATACTTCTAAGAGGAAAATTTGGCTAATCATTAATATTCTAATCTATGGCCATGATCATAATGGAAAACAGGGTTTACGAAGTCAACAGGCTTCTCGAATTACAAAATTGGTGGCATATATGACGGCTCATAAGTATAGGCAATCTTATGTCAGATTGCTGTGTCATGCTTTGTAATAAATATATCTGTATCTATATAGTATACCATGTATTTTTCTGCTCACAAAAGATATATGTGCCCACTGTAGAAAATTCAGAAAATACAAAATAGAAAACAAAAGTACTGTAAGACCCCTATTCATACTTATAATTTTAGTGTATATATTCCACACACCTTTCTATATAAGTACACATTGTATTTTTATAGGTTATTTACATAAAAGCATATATTTTATTTTTAAAAGATGCATATCTTTTTATAAATTTAAAAATAAAATTGAGATTTCCTATCTATACTCTTTTGTAACTTGTTTTTTAAAATTACTTATCATTGTATTATATATACTTTCCATACCTTTGAATATCACTTTATAGCATGGTTGCACAGTATATTACTTTATGGACATACCATGTTTATTTAATATATCCCCTACTAGTGAATATTTAGGTTATTTTACAAATTTTCCAGTTATCCATAACTCAGTGATGAAGTTCATTTCTTATGCATATTGAATCATTTTTTAGCCTCTTACATCTTTTTCTTATATCTCTATAACACTACAAACCCTGAAGTCATCACTGTTGGTCATAATTATTTCCCAAAGATGAACGTGTTCATCAAGATCAGGAGTGTTATATACTAAGATCAATAAGGCAAATTGCATGTTTAAAGTGTTTGGCTTTAAGGTATTATCAACTTTCCTTATCATAAAATTTTATGTCCACAGATGACATAATTGTTTATGTAGAAAATACAAAAGAATCAACCAAAAACTTCCTAGAACTGATAAGTGATTATAGCAAGGCTATAGGATGCAAAGGTATTATACAAAAGTCAATGATTTTCTTATATACCAGCAACAAATAAGTAGAACTTGAAATAAAAAACACAATAATATTTACATTAGCACCACTAAAAGTGAAATACATGGTATAAATCTAACAAAACATGTCTAGGGGCTATATGAAAAATTTTGATGAAAGAAATCAAAGAAGATCTAAATAAATGAAGAGATATTCCATGTTCATGGATAGGAAGACTCAATAATGTTAAGATGTTGGTTCTTCCCAAGTTCATTTATAGATTCAATAAAATCTCAATCAAAATTCCAGCAATTAATTTTGTGGTTATTAGAATACTGATTCCAAAGTTTATACTGAGACACAAAGGATCCTGCATATCCAACAAAAACTGAAAGGGAAGAACAAAGTTGGAGGAAAACGCTACCTGACTTCAAGTAATCAGACTGTGTGGTGACGGTGAGAAGACTGACAAATGGATAAATGGAACAGGACAGAAAGCACCGAAATAGACCCACATAAATATGGACAACGGATATTTGACAAAGGAACAAAGGCCCTATGATGGAGAAAAGATAGCCTTTGGGGAAAATGGTGGTGGAACAATTGGACATCCAAATGCAAAGAATGAATCTATGCATAGAATTTACACCCTTCACAACAATTAACTCAAAATATATCATAGTCCCAAATGTAAAACACAAAACCATAAAATTCCTAGAAAAAAACCTAGGGGAAAATCTGGATGACCAGGAGTTTGGTGATGAATTTCTAGGTATAAGACAAAAGGCATGTTCCATCAATGAAAGAACTGATAAGTTGGACTTGATTAAAGTAAAAAAGAAATTCTGCTCTGTGAAAGGCATTGTCAAGAGGATGAAAAGGCAAGCCACAGACTGGGAGAAAATATTTGCAAAAGACACAATTGACAAAGGGTTGTTACTCAAAATATATAAAGAACTCTTAAAAACTCAACAATAAGAAAACAAGCCATCTAATTTAAAAACACACCAAAGTTCTTAACAGACACTTCATCAAAGAAGATATGCAGATGGCAAACAAATACACAAAGATGTTCCACATCATACATTATTAGAAAAAATACAAATTAAAACATTGGGGGGCTTCCACTACACACCTATCAGAATGGCCCAAACCCAGGACACTGACAACATCAAATGAGGATGTGAAGCAACAGGAACTCTCATTCATTGCTGTTAGGAACACAAAATGGGAAGCCTCTTTGGAGACAGTTTGACAGTTTCTTAAAAAACTTAAGTATTTTCTTTCATATAACCCAGCAACTCTTTGGTATTTACCCCAATGAGTTGAAAACGGGTTCACACAAAAACCTGTGTGCAGATGCTTGCAGGAGCTTTATTCATATTTTTTAAAATTTGTAAGGAAACAAGACGTCTTTCAGGGGGTAAGTGGATCAACTGAGGTACATCCAGACAGTGGAACAATTTAACAATTTTCAGTACTAAAAAGAAAGGAGCTTTCGAGCTATGAAAAGACATGGATGAAACTTAAATGCATAATACTAAGTCAAAGAACCCAATCTGAAAAAGGCTCTGTTCTGTATGATTCCAACTATATGATATTTTGGGGAGAAAAAAAAAAAACAAAGCTAAGGTAGTAAAAAGATCCGGGGTTGCTAGGCATTAGAGGGAGGGAAAGAGGAAGAGGCAGAACACAGAGGGCTTTTAGGGCAGTGAAATGACTCTACAAGATACTGCAATAGTAGGTGCATGTCATTACAAATTGTTCAAACACTGGAATGTACAATGTGAGCCCTAATGTGAACTGTGGGTTTGGGTGGCATTGATGTGTCAATATAGGAATGTGTCAATTTTAGGAAATGCACCAGTCTGGTGTTGGATGGTGATGATGGGGGAGGCTATGGGTGTGAGCGGGCAGAGGGTATATGAGAAATCTCTGTATCATCTGTTCAATTTTGATGCTCTAAAAAAGTTTATTTTAAAAGGCGGATTTAGCACCACAATGTATATACGAAATAGGTGGAAAATTTTCTTATTTAAACCAGCCACAGCCAGTACTCTGTGGTTGGATCAATGTGCGTGACAAGGGGCTTTCCCAGAATAGAGTCCTGGGGAGCCGACAGAGCTCACCTGACAGGACAAGTTAAGTCAAACAAGCAAGTGTTCCCCAAGTGGTGTTTCTAAGCACCCGCTACCATCTTCCTAGGTGGAGCCAGCAAAGGAAGAAGAGATTTTGCAGAAACCTGCACAAGAGTCTCATTCATAGGAAAAAGGACTCCATTGTTCCCAGACTGATGAAAGGCCACACCAACCGCTTAGAATTGCTAAAAAGGGGTCTCCCAGTTGTCCTTTTCAGGAAGCCTGAATGTTTCAACCAGCTGTACAAAGATAGTCAGGGAATAACAGAAAGTGGCACAAAGTAAAAAAAGAAGGTGAGTTGTTTCACATGAACACAGACGACCTTCCAGGATCTTCTGCTTGAAAATTCAGAATGTGGAGGTGGATAAATTGCACAGTATTCTAATTTAGAGATATTTCTTAAAGCACCAGCCAGTTTTTCTAATCTTCAATCATTTGACTATTACCTTAATGATTTTGCCCGATTCCTGTACCACCTGCATTGTGACTTACAATTATTCTTTTAATGGACTCATGCTTTGTTTCTTTCTTTTTCTTTCATTTTTTGGGGGGATGGAACTCAGGGGCATTCAATCTCCATGCTGCACCCCCAGTCCTTTCTATTTTTTGTTTTGAAACAGAGTCTCGCTGAGTTGCTGAGAATTTCGCTAGGTTGCTGAGGCTGGCCTTGAACCTGCGATCCTCCTGTCTCAGCCTCCCACGTACTGGGATTACAAGCATGTGCCACCACACCCAGCTTGGGCTCATACTTTCATTGAAATTGATTTAGTCTCATCTTTAGGGATAACACTCATGAAATCATAAGATTATGTGCTAGGCGTATATCTTTAAATATACGTAAATGTTAAAATTTTAAAAATTATTAGTATATAGCCAAACACTGTCTTTCACATAACCATGGATGTGCATTGCACACTTGAGAAGGTACAAGTTTAAGGGAAGCTCTTTTTGGACACATGGAATATGGAAAACATGACTCTATATTAGAGATTTAACGTGTGAGGCATGTTTTTCTGAACAGCCGTCTAGGCTCTAAATGAAGCCAGGTTTGAAAAGATTTGAATAAATGTCTGGAGGTCAAAACCACAAGCCGTTCAGTTAGGGGTGCACGGATACTCGCTTGATTCCCTGAGGTCAGGACCCATTGACTGAATTCTGCATAGTATGAACTGAGGATAGACTAAATATTGGCTCATGTGGGTTCTTGTTCTGACCCCAAATTGCGTTGTCTCCAGATCCTTAGGCAAACTCCAGTTCAACTAACTCTCTGAACTGTCAGTCACTCCCAGCCCCTTTGGAAACCCTACTGATGAGAGGCGACTGCACTCCATTTGGTCCCAGATTATCACCTTTACCCTCAGCACTGGAGCAGTCCTGGCCCACCGCCTGAGCTGATCCTTGCTATGGATCAGTTGTGTTTATCCCCAAACTTCTCTATGGAAGTTATTCTTGTTAATGAAATAAAGAGTTTAAAGAAAAAAAAAAAGGATGATCCAGAAGCACATAGGTGCAAAAAAGAAGCATTTCTATGTCGCTACACTAACTCCATGAACATAGGTGAATCATTCAAAATTGCCCTCTAGGTAGGGCGGCTGTAACTGAAGGATTCTGCACTCTGATGGCCTCCGGGTGCCTCAGACTCTCCCTACACTTCAAAGAAACTGAAACTGGGAACCATTGACAGGCCACAGGGTGGTGGCTCACGCCAGAAGATGGTGTAAAATTCCAAGTAGATCACTCAGAGAATCGGCTTTGTCCTCTATCAAGGGATTGGGAGTGAATGCACATGTGCTGTTTTAAGTTAAAATGTTTAAAGTACAGCTGTTAAAAAAAAATGTGCCCCTACTTTATTCCACTTTAAAAGTTAACTGGCCAACTCCTGGCCCCTTAGAGGCTTCCTACGGGTAATAGTTTTCACCACTGGGCCTGAAATATTGTCAGCAGTATGTGTCTGGGACTTGGCCTGTCTCATGAGATGTGGGCTTTCCAAGTACAGAGCCTACATCTTAGTGATCTTTGCTGGGATCCCAGAGCACAAGGCCTCGTGGCTCCTGATCAGTGTTCTTAGAACTGAACTACAATGTTTTTGTTTGCATTCATTTGAATTCCTTCAAGTTGACTCTACTTCCTACCTCCATTTTCAGTCATTTTTCTTTTTCTTTTCTTTCTTTTTTTTTTCTTTTTGGTGATACTGGGGATTGAACCCAGAAGCATTTTACCTCCAAGTTACCTCCCCACCCCTATTTTATTTATTTATTTTTATTTTGAAACAGAGTCTCACTAAGTTGCTGAGGACGTTGCTAAGTTGCTGAGGCTGGCCTTGAACCTACAGTCCTCCTGTCTCAGCCTCCCGAGTACTGGGATTCCAGTCATGCGCCATCACACCCGGCTAGTCATTTTTCTTGATTTCCAAATAACCCACTGTGTTTGTGATGAAGAAAAGCCTTTCGCTAGCTATTCACTCTGCTGGGATTGGCTAGGAAGGGTGAGCTAGAGGAGGGAATTTCTGGCAGCCTGAGGATGACTGAGGTATACCTGGACCAATTAAGTACTTCCTGCTGGACTATTGCACAAATGCTATAGGATACTGAAGCAATTCATCACCTATATTTAAAGTTGAATTTACTGATATTTTATGGTATTAGATATTATTTCTATTAACATTTTATGCTGAAATTACAGAATGATTCGTGAGTACTGAATTTTTGATTGCTTTTACACTTGCTGGGACACTATTAAACTTGATTTACGTTAATAGCACTGTAAGAAGATATTAACAATGAAATTTCCAAAAGCACTTAGCATCTCATAATTGGAGTTAAATGACAAAAAAAATGAGGAGATAATAAAGTAAAGAGAAAAAAGGAGAGAGAAAGTTTTGACAATATTCTTCTTAACCTGTGGTTCTTAATAAGATTTCTGCAGGATTGTTTTAGGTTAGGAGAGAATCAAATCTCTGATCAGGAGAGATGACGCTGATTTATAATAGGAGTTTTATAATATGGAATAAAGACCTAGCTCCAGGTAAAGAGGACAAAATTTACTACTTCTAGTAGACAAAATTTTCTGATTTTCAGAGCAGGAAGGAAACTTCAATTACTACCTTTTTTTTCCTTCCATGGTGAATAGAAGATAATTTAATTAAAAAAATGAAAAAGAATTGTTTTAGTCATAGCTACGGGGTTACAGAGAGGTAGGCATTTAAAGCTAAGATATCAAAGGCTAAAACAACAACAATTATTATGACAAATTGTATTGAGCACTCATGATGTGTAGGCTCTGTGCTAAGCAATTTACGCGTATGATCTCATTTAATCTTTACAGCATCCCTATGCATTAGTTATTATTATTACCTAAAGTTTACAGCTAAGGACAGTAAGAAGTTCAGTGACTTTGGCAACAGTGGCTTCAAGATTTGAACCCAGGCAGCCCAGCTGCTGGAAAGATCCTTAATGACCATACTTTCTGGGGATAACAACTAAATTATAGGTAGTCTGGTCAGAGAGTCACATTTTATATGGCTTTCATATTCATTTCAATATATACATAATATATATATATTGTGGTACTGGGAATTGAACCCAGAGGCATTTTACCTCCAAGCTACACTCCCAGACCAATTTTATTTCTTATTTGGAAACAGGGTCTTACTAGGTTGCTGAGAGCCTTACTAAACTGCTGAGGCGGTCCTTGAACCTGTAATCCTCCTGTCTCAGCCTCCCAAGTACTAAGATATACATACTATATATGCATGGCAAAGTCCTGTGTGATTTTTCCCTACAAGGGTCTCTGCCTTCCTTTTTCTTTCTTTCTTTTTGGTACTGGGGAATTGAACCCAGGGACATTCTACCTCTGAGCTACATCCCCAGCCCTTTCTATTTGTTTTTATTTTGAAACGGTCTCGCTAAGTTGCTGAAGGTCTTTCTAAGTTGCTGAGGGTCTTGCTGAGTTGCCAAGGCTGGGCTCAAACCTGTGATCCTCCCATCTCAGCCTCCCAAGTACTGGGATTATAGGCCTGCACCACCACACCTGACCTCTCCTAAGAAAATTATTAAGACATATTTTATGACTATGTTAGTAGAAAGATGAATATTATATGCTAAAAAATTTTCTTTGATCTAAAATTTATTTCTTAAAAATAATTTTTAAAGAAAATTTAAAAACTTTCCTGGGAAAAGTGTTGTGGGCGATAGGCATCAAGACTATTGTACCTACTGGAGAGACCAGCCCTGTTAGCAGGACAAGCAAAGCCAGGGTTAGAGCACAAGATCTGGCAGCCTAATCTAATTTTCTTATTATAACAGAATCCAGAAAACTATGATGATGCAATGAATGGAAATAACATGAGAAAAGGGATGGGGTATTTTTGGAGGCTGCGCTGTGTTTTTGGAGGCTGTGATGGCCTGCGTCCTTGCCTGCTGCTTTGGGATGATAGCTCCAGATCTGACATGGTCTTTGTGGGCTTTACCTCAGTAGCAGCCTTCCCTTGGTGTCTATAGGGGTTCAGTTCCAACACCCCCTTGGATACCCAAATCCGAGGATGCTCAAGTCTCTCATGTATAATGGTGTAATTATGTGCATATAATTTACACACATTCTCCCAGAGATTTAGTGTGTGTGCATATGTGTGTGTGTGTGTGTGTGTGTGTGTGTGTGTGTTACTGGGGATTGAACCCAGGGACATTCTACCTTCAAGCGACACCACCAGCCTTATTTATTTATTTTTTAGAAACAGGATCTCACTAAGTTGTTGAGGGCCTCACTAAATTGCTGAGGCTGGTCTTGAACCTGCAATCCTCCCATCTCAGCCTCCCAATTACTGGGATTATAGGCATGCACCATCACGCCTGGCTCTCCCATAGAGTTTAAAAAATCTCTAGATTACTTATAATACATAATTCAACATAAATGTTATAGTTGTGATACTATACTGTTTAGGAAACAATGACAAAAATTCTGTGCATGTTCAGTACAGACACAATTTATGTTGGATGTTTTTGATCTGCAGTTGGATGAATCTATGGATGTGGGACCCTGGGATATAGATGGCCAACTATGTTTCTAAAACTATAGTTAAGAACCAAATTCCCATGATGCTTTGTTTGACCTATTTTTGTTGGAGCTGAAAACAAAAACAAAAACAAAAAACTAGGGGTCACTTTGAGAAGAAACCCAATCTCAAGTTTTGATTGAGACTTGAATATATTTTGAATAAAAGTAATAGGGAAAAATCATTTAAATTCTCAAATTGCTCCTTGACTCCCTACCTTGATACAGGAGAAATCCAAATGTATATAACCACCCTACCATTTTAGGGTTAATATCTGTTTTGCTTTATGATAAAAGTCATCTCAAATTAGCTCTGGTTGAATGGAATCATTCACATGGAACTCTCTTAGTGAATGAGATTTATGTGTAGACATTATCTAAAATTCCCTTCTTGCAAAGGCATGGTTTAAAAGGGAGTAGACATGTATACTTTTATTAAGCAAGGAAAACGCTCCAGGAATCTAGGATAAAATATTTCCCTTGTCATTTTGAACTCACTTAAAATCATGTGATTTTACTGACTTACTTCTTCAGCTCACTCTTTTAAACCAGGGGACAAGTAGCCAAGTATATAGCATTTATAGACTTCATGTGGAAATTGGGCATTCTTTTCCTTAAAAAAATGATTGAGAATGTGAATCTGGGATTCCGTTAAGATCACTGTTAACAAAAGGCACAAAATAAAAGGGGATTGGTAACTGATAAGCCAGTGATAGATGACTGAATGGATAGATACATGAATAGATTAATGAGTAGATAGAAAGACGGAGAGACGGATAATGCAGATGCATGAATTAATAGAGACACAAATGGATAGACAAGTAGATGACAGATAATAGAAAGATATTCATAGATCAATACATGGTTTGAAAATGGAGAGTGAGGTGCACAGAGCTGAATAGATGGCTGAGAAGCAGAATAAATAGTTGATATATAAATGAAGATAGCTAGACGAATGGATAGATAGATAGATGCTAGAGATTGATGAATGGAAGGGTAAATTCGGAATGAAATTGTAGATAGCTTGCAAGGGTACAACAATATAGTGATTGTGCCCAAATGGAATGGAATACCAATGAAGATAATGACATTTCTCTTCATGGGGATTTTAAAATAGTTTAACTATCTTGGGGGGGAGGGGCGTATGGACTAGAGGCAGAAAATCAGTCGGTTTCTGAGAGCTCTGAAGTTTCACGATAAACGCCTCAATGATGTGAACACACACATGGCTGTGCCATGATTAGGCCACTCCTGGATGCTCCATAATGCTGAGTTCTGGCCCATCTGGCCTCTGACACCCATTAGAACAATAATGTGGATGCAGAGATGGGGGACAGAGTGATTCCCCGGCAGCCTTCCTGCATCCTTGATAAACACGCAAATGACATTCCTTTTGGCCTCTTCTTTAATTCTGATACTCATATGTGCCTTCGCTGGTAGACCTACTCAGGAAGGTCTGGTGCTGTAATTAATCCATGTCACCGGAAGATGTAGTATCGGCAGAATTTATGAGTGGGTTTGAGCCGCTGTGATGAGTAGAGGCAGCTCAGCCCGTGTGATATAAATTCCTCTGCTAATTGGATTGCTGGAGCTAATCAGAAGCCAGAAATGGAATTAAAAAAAAAAAATCAACGCTCCTGCTGCTGCCGCTGTCGCTGCTGCTGCTGCTGCTGCTGCTGCTGTGGGCTGATAAAGCGGACAGCTCCTTTCCGGACAGGGGTGTTGGAATTGAATCCTCATGCGGAGGTCTTACTCTAGATGGCTATCTCAAAGGTGACACATCCCTTCTGTCACCAGGCCAGGAGGAGATAGATAGGGCAAAGGGAGAAAAGGTAGAGGGATCCCAAAGAGATTTTTATTACCTGATCGCAAACACAGAGCGAGCAGGAAGAGATGGAAAGAGCAGAGGCCACGCTGGGGAGGGTGCCCACCACCCAACAGCCCAGGGCTGGAAGGCTTTCCTCCGGTGAGGCACCACTCCCTGGGACATGTGAGCATGCCTAATACCTCCTGGGGGGCATGACTTCAGGACTTTGTGGCCTCATCTCCATAGCTGAGAAGCCCGCAGGAGAAAGCCACCCATCCTTTGTCATTTAGCTTAGCACGCTCTTGTGCCCACTTGGCTGAAGTTGAGGGGGCCCAGGGAGGATGGGAACTCCATCCAGTACTTGGACAGATGCGGTGCAGGGAGCTCCGCTGAATGGCTCACGCTGTGGGGAAGGGAAGGGAAGAGGCCAGGTGAGAAACCTCTCACCTGGGGGGCCACCAGCAGGGCAGAGCAGCCGAGAGGGACTGCCCCATCTGTGCTTGCCATTTCTACATGTTGGATGGGGGCGGGATCAAGCAAGTGCGTGCTCATTGTCCTGCCATATGTTTCCCACTGAGGACCCATGGTTCCTTCCTGTTGGGTGCGGGCAACATGGCTAACCAGGATTCTGGATAGATCCTCCACCCTGCCTGTCTCCATCTCCACCACTTCTCTGCAGAGTAAAAGGGGTCTCTACATCTAGTTTCACCAAGCCGAGCGCTCTGCATTTCTCATTCAATTCTACTTCTTTCCTCTCCTGTATTCTTTTCTCTCTGCGATTACCACTTTCTTTGCCCGTATTTCTTCTGGAGCCCTCAACCCATGCTCCACAGCCCTGCCTCGGAGGTAAATCCTCGGGCTTGATGAGGACGCAGCGAGCCCCTCTTGCACACAACAAAGACTCTATTTTTTTCCTATCTTTTGGGCGACACGATAAAAAATAACCCTGTATTTATGCAAATTGCAAAGTAGCGTGTGATAACGAAAACAAAACAGTGTTGGCCCGCAGCCAAGACATGGCGCTGACGGGGGCTCCCCGACCATTTGGCTCTTGATTCTTCGGGGAAAGCAGCCGTAGAGAAATGAGAATGCAGAACACCCTCTCGCACGCGCACACCCTCTTCCGCGCGCATTCCGGTACCCGTCACCTCGGAGCCAGCCAAACTTGGGGATCCAGATGCGGTTCTGCTGCCCACCGCCCGCCGATGAGCACCGCAGCGTCGTCCCCCACGAGCCTCCCTGCCCCCTGCTCCTGATTCCCTTTCAGGAATTTACAAACATTTTCCCCAGATCAATATCCGTATTGATTATTCATTGTGAGTGAGTCGTGTGTCTTTGGTGATCCAGGCTGCTGCAGGGGGGAAGAAAATAACAGAAGGCGAGAGGGACCCAGCTCTTGCTGGGTCTGTGGCTGTCAGCAACACAGAAAGGAAGAGGGAAGAGGAGCGCGCTTCCAAACGAAGGAGTGGACCAGGGTGGACGAGAAAGAGGGAGCAATAGCAAGAAAAAAACAAAAACAAAAACAACAAAGCGAGGACTGGACATCTGGTCCCAGGGATCTCCAGGGCTTGGAGGAAACCCCCATCTTGGTTCTGCTGTTATGTGCAAAAACGCAGTGGACGTCCTCTGCTCTGGGAGTGACAAAGTGACTCACGGTTTTGGTATCTCCTACGTAAGAGCTTTGGGGGGATTCCTTGGCTTGCTGACAGGCAAGGAGGATCGCAGCAGCAGTGAGGTAAAACACGCTTCCTTCCCACCGCCCTGCGGAGGATGTGCAGTCGTTTGGTTTGACTTGAACAGCTTGCTGCTCTCTGATGGCACGCAGGGGGAGAATAATTAAAAAGGCTAGCATCACTTACTAAGTGAGTAAACACAAAGCCGTTCCAAACGTGCTCTCCAGCTAATGAGAAGCTGTAATTTCTTATACTTCAAGGCAAAACCAGACAGTGACGGGGCTCGGTGGAGTGTTGTTTGCGTGGATCTGGGGGGGGTGGTGGTGGTGGTGGGAGGCGGTGGTTGGTGATGGAGATAAATCGACTAATTGTTGGCAATGTTTAAAAAAGGGATTACTGGCAAAGACAGTGAAATGACAGGAAAACATCTTGGACCAGGGCCAAAAAAAAAAAAAAAATCGAGGCAAATCAAGTCTGTAGCGCGGAGAAAACACCCATCGCTCCGGTGGGAGGCTCCGACAGGGATTGCCTGGAGTTCCTCAGCCGATTGTGGAATACTGTGTGGGCACCAGAGGACGGGGACCCAGCATCACCACCGGGGTGTCCGGAGGATGGAGCGATGCATGCCAGGTTACAAAGTTCTGTTATACGTTGAGAAAAATCCCCAAGCCCAAAACAAACCCAAACAAAATAAAAACCAACCTGTCCTGTCCTTTTAATTGGAGCCTTCTGCTTGCTCAAAATTGCTTCGGTCTATTAAAAGCAACCCCTAAACGCGCCTTCTGATACTACGAGCTGCTGATTCTCTGTCTCCAGGAGGCTGCTGCGATGGTACGGAAATATGCTGGAAGAAGGAGTTGAGGAAATCCAGCCTTCCATTGGCTGGGTTTCTGGCAGATGCGCCAGCCGATCGTCTTTGCCATGTGGAGCCTGTGGGAGCTAGTTTGGGATTCCTCTTCTGTTGTCACACAGCTGTGGCTCGGTGAGTCCGAAACCGACCAGGAATAGGACTCTTTTCATACAGTGCTCCAAACATACATGACAGAGTGGGGACCCAAGGAATAAAGCGAGCTGGATTTTCCTTCTTTCTGAGTGTTCAGTTAACTGAGCTCTATGATTCTCTTTGCCATAAGTGGAGTTGGGGGCTTTATTAGGATTTCTGGGACTGGAAGGTCAAATAGATAAGACATCCTCCTTCTGAATGTTTTTTTTTTTAATCTTCCTGTTGCTTCCTTATTTTGGACTCTCCAATACATTCCAAGTTTCCCAAGCGGGAGGAATAGAGCTGCAGAAGCGAGCCCCGGAGACCCCAAGGAGGCGGAATTAAGCCTGTTATGGGTGACTCGGGCAACTGATACCGCATGTCTTCAGGTTTTACAGAGACCTGTGTCTGCAGTGTTTGTGTGTGCATGTGTGGACGTCACGTGGAGTATGTGCTTGCATGTGTGTGTGGCTCCGTGCCTGTGCGTCTCTCTGAGAAGGAACGCAAAGAGTGAAATCGGTGCAGACGGAATGTTTGGGTATTTACGTAATTCATGCAGAGCATGTTTGATGCTGTAAGGCAGACAGCCACCCATCCCTGGACTCTGCGGCTCGGGAGGGCCTGTACAGACCTGATCTGAATATTAAATGCAGGAGACGAAATTAGCATACTAACCAAGGATGTCAACCCCTCCTTGAGATCAGTAAATGGCTGTCTCCTCTCTCTAAAGCCGGCACAGCCATGCACGCCAGCCACTTAACCGTGTCCTCTGCCAGATCCGTTTTTTTGTGTTTGTTTTTTTGTTTTTGTTTTTTGATGAAAGACTGGAAATTCATTAATGAGGAGGGAAGGAAGGGCTTCAAGGGGCTGTAATGAAAACAAATGATTCTCTTTAAACCTCATGACGGCCAAAGCCGGAGTGGGTGTGGGTGGGGGGGTGCTTTCTGCTCCGGGGCTGGAGAATAGGAAATTCCACAGACAACAGACCACTTGATGAGAGCCAGAGAATGTTCTGCTTCTGACTGTTTCTCCTATGTGGCACAGACCGGCCATGACCAGCATGTCTGTGTTAATAAACTGAGAATGAGCTTTATTTTCCTAAGTCTGAGAGAAGTGTGGTCTACCAGATGCCTTTCCAGGCAGGCAGAGGTTATCAAAGTTTCTTGACCTTGCGTGCGTAGGAAGAGCATGCTGGAATCTTTGGGCCAAGTGCCTCTGCTTTTGAAGTAATACAGCCCCCCCCCCCTTTGGGGCTGTGCATTAGGCCTTCTGCAAAGGCAGAGTTACCTTTGTTTTAATCGCTATCACACAAGGAACAGACGAAGGAAAAGATCTGACTTCTAGTCTGCCGAGCCCCGTACTAAAGTAGACAGAATGGTGACTAAGAGCTGAGGCCCTGCACTCCAAGTATTTGGGCTGGTGAAAGTTTCCTTCCTTTCTTGTTTATTTTAATGACTCTATCCTCAGAAATTCCCTCTCTTCCCTTCCATTGTATTTTACTGTTTTGGTTTGAAACCAGGGGTCAGATACTCTGAAATCGCCAGGGACCTGCAGGCACCAGCTTGAGGAGGCGATGAGGAGGAGTGGGGCTTGGGACAAACTGGAAAGCAGAGCTCTCAGCCCTGGTCACCTGGTGTTTGTGGGAATAAAAGCCTTACCTTGTGTTGCCTGATCTTTCAGTATTCCAAGAGACGGTAGACATTGGTACGTTTAAATATAAAATATATCAACTAAAGAAAAAAGATCTATGGGTTAAATAAAAGATATTTGCAAAGATAGTCCTTGGTGCATAGCATGCCAGTTTGTAATCTCTGATTTGGTTCTAAAATATCTAGCACGGGTGTTTTTATTTGCATTAATTTAAAAATATAGATATTATCAACAACATGACAAACATCATGGGAGAGTGTGTTTTTGTTGGATTTGGAGGGAGAGACCAATTTAAAACAAGAAAGGAGAATGGGTCTGGCACAGCCATGTCCTAGGCATGGTGTAATGTCACCCTTCTCTAAGGTAGTGACCTTCACAAGGATCTGTTTCCAAAGGGTCATAATCAGGAAGATTAAATATTCAGAAAGAAATGTGTTTGCCTATTTTTCCATGCGTATCTCCATCAAACTTTTTTTTTTTTTGGTACTGGGGATTGAACCCAGGAGCATTCTACCTCCTAGGTACACCCATAACCCCTTTCATTTTTATTCTGAAACAGGATCTAAGTTGCTGAGGCCTTGCTAAGTTGCTGCAGCTGTCCTTGAACCTGTGATGCTTCTGTCTCCGCCTCCCAAGTACTGGGATTACAGGTGTGTACCACCACACCTGGCTCCATCAATTTTTAAAATGATTAGTAATTAGGGCTATTTTTATCTTTTTTATTTTTGATTTAAAAATGTCTTCTTATGCATCTACAGAACTTTCCCTCTCAAGTGGGTAAGAAAAAACATAGAAATCCCTGGAAGACGAGAGACAGAGGGAGAGAGAGAGAGAGAGAGAGAGAGAGAGAGAGACAGAAAAGAGAGAGAGAGAGAGAGAGACAGAGAGAGACAGAGAGACAGAGAGAGACAGAAAAGAGAGAGAGAGAGAGAGAGAGAGCGAGAGAGAGAGGAGAGAGAGAGAGAGAGACTGCCTACAGTTTGGAAGGAAGTTTCTCCACGGCGCCTGAAGTCACATCAACAGAAAAAGGCGCCCCAGCAAATGGCAAAGGGCAGCAAGAGGCCTCTCTTCTCACAGACACCGTCTCACAATCGTGCAGGGCCTTCCAATTTCCAAGGTGTTCTTCACACATATGATCCTGTTTAATTCTCACTACAGCCGGTGACACAGGTGAGACGGGCAGTGTTTGGCTTATTTTACAGATGAGAATACCCAGGCTCCAGAAGAAAACTTGCCTAATGTTAAAAGCAAGTGAGAGGCAGTCAAGGGTGGTTTGGGTCTTCATTGGAGACCCTTTTACTATTCTCCATAGGTTCTCCAAAAAGATATCCTCTTTAGAACTCGAGACCCACAGTTCCCTGGATCCTCTCTCATGCCCCTTGCTTCCTTGCTGTGAGGGCTCATCATGTGCCCTGTGTCATTTATATCATGTACAATTAGAAAATGTTCCCTCCACCCTGTCAGCAATTAAGAACCATTGCTGCTGGGTGGGGTGGTGCACGCCTGTAATCCCAGTACTTGGGAGGCTGAGACAGGAGGATCGCAGGTTTGCGGCCAGCCTCAGCTACTTAGTGAGGCCCTCTGCAACTTAGAGAGACCCTGTTTCAAAATAAAAAGTAAAATGGTCTGGGGGTATAGCTCAGAGGTAGAATACCCATGGGTTCAAACCCCAGCACCAAAAAAGCAAAAAATCACCCCCAAAACAAACAACAACAACAACAACAACAACACAACACTGCTGGGTTATGAGCAGCAACAGCAGAAACCCTCCTTAGATTTCCATTCCCCTCTATTTGCTCCTATCTCCTTCCTTCTTTCTTTTTTTTTTAACTGGGATTACAAGCACCACCACACCCAGCTCCTTCCTTCTTTTGAGAGTCAAGTTTACCCAAAAGCTGGTCTATATTTATTTCTTCACCCCCGTTTGCACCTCTGCCCAAGGCAACCTGCTTTCGTTCCTACTTCCCCACTACGACTGCGCCAGGTCATTAGTGGCCAATTAACTTTGCTTTCCTTCCCTGTAACACTGGACCCAGTGGACTACTCCCCGCTCATGAAACTCTTCTCCTCTGTTATATCTGGCACTATTATATCCCTCCTTCATGTCTGATCACTTCCTTTCGGGCTTCATTTCAGACCTAGCCTCCTTTTCTAATCCCTTCAATATTAGTGTTCCTGAGCTGGGCGTGGTGGCACATGCCTATAATCCCAGTACTTGGGAGGCTGAGACAAGAAGTTCCCAGGTTCAAGGCCAGCCTCAGCAACTTAGTGAGACCCTGTTTTAAAATAAAAAATAAAGCCGGGCGTGGTGGCGCACGCTTGTAATCCCAGTACTTTGGGAGGCGGAGACTGGAGGATCCGGGTTCGTGGCCAGCCTCAGCTCTCTCTCTCTCTCTCTCTCTCTCTCTCTCTCTTTCCCTGTCTCTCTCTACTTAGTGAGGCCCTCTGCAACTTCGTGAGACCCAGTTTCAAAATAAAAAGTATAAAAATAGGGCCAGGGTGTAGCGTGGAGGTAGAACATCCCTGGGTTCAATCCCCGGTACCGAAAAAAAAAAAATAAATAAAATAGGTCAGGGGCATAGCTCAGAGGTAGAATGTCCCTGGGTTCCATCCCCAGTACCACAAGAAAAAAAAAATGTTCCTGAACAGGGTTTCTATGGCCTCCTTCTATTTTTGTTTATACTATACTTTGCTTTATATAATGTAAACCATTGGTTTCAATGGTCATCTATAAACCAATCATGGCACGATCGCCTCCAGCCTAAGTCACTCTGCTGAACCCAGTCACAGGTCGCTGGCTACCCGCTCCTACCTCCTTGGGATGGTTCATGGGACTTTTTACTGTCTTCCAACTTCTCCTCTCTTGGTAGATTTCCTTGGTGGCTTTTTCAATAGTTTGATTGTTTTCAGTCGCAGATACCCACCCCACAATGCATTCTCTAGAGTACGTTAACTGATCCATAGAGAGTGTACATTGTACATACCTTTTTTTTTTTTTTTTGGTACCAGGGATTGAATCCAGAGGCATTCTACCTCCAAGCTCCATGCCCAGCCCTTTGTATTTTTTGGTTTGAAACAGGGTCTTGCTAAGTTGCTGAGACAGTCTTACTATATTGCTGAGGTTGTTCTTGAACCTGTGATCCTCCTGTCTCAGCCTCCCAAGAACTGGGGTCACAGGGGTGTGCTGCCATGCAGCTCTGTGGCGCCCCTTAGAGGATTCCCCCTTTCTACGTGGCCTTCAAGGCTGCTTGTGATTTAGGTCTTGTTTCTCCCTAGCCTTCCCTCTTGGGACTCTTGCATTCAGCACTCTCTGCTCTGGGCCATGGAATGCTCCAGAAGTCTTTCATGCCTCTAGGGTTTCATATGATGATCCTGCTTCTGGAACGGTCAACTGTACTTGCTTCATGTGGCTAATTCCTCTCTACCTTCCAGACTGTTCCAGCAAGAAGCATACCCTCCCCCTCCAATCGTTCACCTGCCTTATGTGCTGCCACAAAACCCCTCCCCCAGCTTCCCTCTCCCACGACTTTTTCCCACTTTTTCAATAACCAAATTTTCCAGTTTGATCATGAGATGCTTAGAGGCAGACAGCGCGCCTTTTATCCCTGTGTTCCCAGCACTGAGCTCAGGTCCCGGCACAAATTGGGTGCTTAATAAATTAATATTACTATTTTTATTCAGAACCCCACAAATACTATTTTTTCAGCTGTAAGATGACAAGACCTTCAAGATAATCGGGCTGAGGAAAACGCAGCAGCCAGTTCCCACAGAGAAAAGGGCTTTCCTGTGGCGGGTTCTCACCTCCGGCAGTCTTGTGGCCTCTGTCGGGAGAGACAGGCACCAGGGTGGTCTTTAGGTGTTTGCTGATGGGGTCGAAACTTTAGAGTTAATTAGAAGCTCTGGCTAAAGCTGAACTTCCTTTTCGGGGTTCTCGGGAGGAAACATGAAATTAACAGTTCAAGGTTACTGTTTGGAAACCGGCCTGCTTCCCTTTGGGTATGCTCTAGGGAGCTTGTTCCTCTACTTGCTGTGTCTAGCAGGTTTCCACTTTCCTTCTGACCCGGGCACATTGCCACCTTATGACTGGTCATTTCAATAAAGGCGGAAGTTCTCCAGGTCTAGAAGGGCTTCTTTGCAGATCTCCTGGCAGCCAGAGAGCCTGGGGCACGCGCCCGGTTAGCACCGTGGATCAGAATTGTGAGAAAATCTGCTCATCGTAGAATGAGGGATGAGTGTGGTTTTGTAAGTTCTCATCTTCCAGGAAGCAGAAAACGGCCTGAGATCAGTGCCAGCAGACCTCCCTGGCAGTCCCGAGAAATATCTCAAGACAGTCTAAGGAATTTCTCACGTTGGAAATACACCTATTCTGTTATTTGCTGTAGTTATGTTTTTTTTAATTTTGTGGTACTGGGGATTAAACCCAGGGGCATGCTACCTCTGAGCTACACCCCCAGACCTATTTTTTATTCTTTATTTTGAAACATGGTCTCACTAAGTTGCAGAGGGCCTCACTAAGTAGCTGAGGCTGGTCGCGAACCCGGATCCTTCGGTCTCAGCCTCCTAAGTACTGGGATTGCAAGCGTGCACCACCATGCCCAGCTTGTATTTATGTTTTATAAAGCCACCACGGACACTGGATTAGTGAATACTGAGCCATTTCTCCTAGGGGAATCAGAGGGTTAGGTCCCCACGAGCCTCCTAACATTTTCAGCTGACCAATGCATAGCCTTGTATGTTTCTGCTTAAGCACACCATTGTAGTGGTAGCTGGGCACGATGGCACATGCCTGCAATCCCAGTCCTTGGGAGGCTGAAACAGGAGGATTGCAGGTTCGAGGTCAGCAAGCAGTAACTTAGCAAGACCCTGTTTCAAAATAAAAAATAAAATAGGGCTGGGGTGTAGCCCAGAGGCAAAGATCCCTTGGTTCAATCTCTAGTAACACACACACACACACACACACACACACACACACACACACACGCACGTACTTTGGTATTTCATTAACATTGAACTCATGGTCAATAGCAATATAACTATGCCTGAAAGATGCTTATGTAACCCACATGTTTTCTTTGTAAGGCACATTACAGCTGTCTTGGGCTTGGGAACCCTAGAAAGTACTTTAGCACTGTGTTTGGGGGCATCTCTTTTTTTTGTGGTACTGGAGGATTGATCCGGGGGTATTCTACCTCTGAGCTATACCCCCAGCCCTTTAAAAAAATGTTTTATTTTGAAACTGGGTCTTGTTAAGTTGCTGAGGGTCTCACAAAGTTGCTCAGGTTGGCCTCGAACCTGTGATCCTCCTGTTTCAGCCTCCCAAGTCCTGGGGATTACAGGCATCCACCACCATGCCCGGCTGCTTGGGGGCATTTCAAACAGTAAAATCACCAACCCAAAGCACACAATGTAAAAAAATGTGGCACCATGGAAAGAATGCCTGCTTACACAATGAGAGAGGAAGCAAGAAGGCTGAGCGTGGCCTGATTCGACTTCAGGCGGGAACATGCATGTTGAATGACTCCAACTTTTCACCTCTCTGCACATGTCCAGGAATTACCATGGACATGTCGCACAGTGATTTTGTAACTACAGCTAAATTTCTGGGAGTAGATGGACTCACAAATACAGAACCTGCGAATACTGAGGATAGACTGCACTACCAGAACATACTGATAAACAGTAGAGCTTTGGCTTATTTCCAAATAGAGAAGACGATGACCTGGCTCATAGGACAACTGTGAGTTTGAAGTCCATTCTTTAATTTGTACAAAGTTTCTACATTTTTTTCTTTTGGTATTGGGGGTTGAACTCAGGGTCTTTCTACCTCTGAGCTACACTCTGAGCCCTATTTTATTTTTTATTTTGAAACAGGGTCTCACTAAGTGGCTGAAGGATCTCTCCAAGTTGCTGAAGCTGGCCTCAAACCTGCAATCCTCTTGTCTCAGCCTCCCAAGTACTGGGATTACAGACATGCACCGCTGCACCTGATTCGAAGTTTCTACTTTCGGTGAAGGGTCTTTACTTTTTAATAGTTGTCCCTTGACTGCCACTCACTAGAAGTTGTCTGGTGTTGGGGAAGGGGTGGTGCTTTTTTTTTTTCTCAAAGGCACAAAACTGGTTTGCTGGGATGAGATGCAGAGACTGGGAGATCAGACTCCACTAAAGCCAGAAGCCTCCCACTGCCAGCCCCCCAGCGCCTGTGAGTCAAAGGAGGACTCAGCAGAATTATAGATGACTCACGTCTGCGTCTGTGCCCAGATACAGAGGATTATACATGATCGGCTCACAAAGTTACTCTTAAATCTCGCCCTCTTCAGTCATATCTTCACTTACATTCACGTAGCAAGTAGCTGCTCAGAGATTCATTCGTGCTACATTCTCGTTGATTCCCATCTTGTTGCAAAGAACGGACGGACGCCACACTCTAAAACAGGATGCTCCCCTTTCACACAAACCAAAGCTTTGCACAGTTGCACGTGGGTTTTAGAAATCAGGAAAGGGGCCGGGCATGGTGGCACACACTTGTAATTGCAGGACTTGGGAGGCTGAGACAGGAGGATCGCAGGTTCGCGGCCAGCCTCAGCTACTTAGTGAGGCCCTCCGCAACTTAGTGAGACCCCGTTTCCAAATAAAGAATAAAAAAAATAGTGCTGGGGTTATAGCTCAGAGGTAAAATGCCCCTGGGTTCAATCCCCCGTACTGCAAAAAAAAAGAAAAAAAAAAAGAAATCAGGAAAAGAGGTAGATTGGGAATGTAGAGTGGACAGGGAGGGGAAGTGTCCCAGGATTCAGACACTGGAGGTTCTAGAAGGATGCTCAGGAGCTTCTTATACGTCTCTCTAGAAGTATGTTTGGTTCAGTTCGAGTAGGACTGGAATCTCCACTTTGCTATTTATTAGTGCCGTGATTCTAACAAAGTTGGGCAGCCTCTGTGAAAATGGTTTCCTCCTCTGTGAAATGGTCCGTGAGATGAACTCCTTAGAAAGAATGTGAGGATTAAATGAGATAGTGATATTGAGTGCTGAGATAATGTATGTGAAAAGTCCAGGAGAAAATTCTATGAAAATGGCAGTTGGTGATTATTGCTTTTGTTAGAATTTTCCAGATTCCTAACTAGCCAGCTGACTTCATACTCATGCGTATTTATGAAAATATGGAAGATTGGAGGGGAAGAGACCTGCTCTCGGTCAAATTCATTTCACAGAGGAGAAATAGGATGCATGGTGTGGCCAGTACAGCTTCATACAGCTAGTTAGGGGAGGATCAAAAGGAGAGCTCAAGCCAGGCGTAGTGGTGCATGCCTATAATCCCAGTACTTGGGAGGCTGAGACAAGAGGATTGAAGGTTCAAGGCCAGCCTCAGCAAGTAGTGAGACCATGTTTCAAAATAAAAAATAAATAAAATAGGGCTGGGGGTGTAGGTCAGAGGTAGAATGCCCCTGGGTTCAATCCCTAGTAACACACACACACACACACACACACACACACACACACACACATATACACACACACCCAGTTCACAACTATAAAGAAAAATCCTGTGCACTAGATTTTTCTTCTGGACTCTCCATTCACAACTATTCACTATTGACCACTTGCACGCTCATACCCCAATGGCCTGGTACATTGCTCTGTGGGTCACTATCTTCTCTGGCAAAAAGAGTTAGCCGGGCGTGGTGGCGCACGCTTGTAATCCCAGTACTTTGGGAGGCGGAGACCGGAGGATCCGGGTTCGTGGCCAGCCTCAGCTCTCTCTCTCTCGCTCTCTCCCTGTCTCTCTCTCTCTCTCTCTCCTTAGCGAGGCCCTCCACAACTTCGTGAGACCTGGTTTCAAAATAAAGCGTAAAAAATAGGGCCGGGGGCATAGCGCGGAGGTAGAACGCCCCTGCGTTCAATCCCCGGTACCGCAAAAAAAAAAAAAAAAGAGTTGGTGCTAACAACATCAGCCAAGTAGAACTTTTTTTTAGCAGGATCCACTGAGTCTATTTTCTTCATATTTCTTGACTATATAGCTAGAAACCAATTATTTTTTTCAGCATATTAATGTTAGACAAAGCCAGGAGGATCACAGAAACCACAGGAAAAAATGCCCTTTTATTTTCTTAAAGGAATCCATATTTCTGCAGTTATTGGTAGCAATTTGCAAGGTGCTCCCTTGGAAAAGCCCATAGAGCATTGCCACTGGATATAGAAGCTCCAAAGCTCATGAGTGATTGTGCAGTAAAGGGACAAGAGAGCTGGGCAGGACAAGCTGGACGAGGCTGGCTGATTTCCACCCAGCCTGCCTTACTGAGTGGGGTACAGGCTTAAAGTGGGCTGTTCCAAGGGACCAGCGGCTTTGCCATCGGTTGGGAGGTGTGGGGTGGGTGAAGGGAGACAGGGTGGTCCTGGGAGAACCCTTGGACCAAGTGGGTGGTGCCATGGAATGAAGGATCGTGTGGCATCCAGGGACAGTGTACCCAGAAGGACAGCGGCACTAGCAAGACAAGTCATGATGTGCATGGAGAGTCCTGCCGGTGGAGCAGAGGTCACACAGTGTGGGTGTGGGTCAAATGAGAGAGGGATCTTTTACTGTGGAGTCCACAGGGAGCGGAGGACTGCACCTGGCTACAGAAGCCTCAGGGTGGGAGCTGATGTCGCAGCTCAGGCTGGTCCCGCCTCTGCTCAGCTGACTGGGTTACACAAGCAGGTATCAAGATTTGGAAGGGGTTAGGCAGGCCGGGGAGGGGGGATTGGTAGACCTTCACCCATTTCATCGCACAGGTGCTACATCTCTGCTACAAATAGCTCAGCTTGAAGAAATAACAGAACTTCGCAGTGGGTCCTGGGTGGTCGGGGCGGACGCAGGCAGATCCTCCTATTACTCCCTGGCCACTCCCACTAGATTCCTCACCCCGTGCTATCCCCATTGTACCTAGACCCAACTCAACGGAGGACTCACAAAAGCTACTAGAAGCTGGAGCTTTACCAGAATGCCCTGCTTGTGAAAGATCCTTAACTGTATTTAACCTGCCAAGGTAACAGGTTTAAGTGAAACACAGCCGACACATCCAACCCACTAAGCTATTCTATTTGCATTTTCTATTGAATGCACCTGTAATATTCTTTTCGGTAGCTGGAACCGACATTCTCCCATGATGGTAAAGGCTAAATTGTGAATAGCTTTCATCAGGGTTTTGCTTCAGGGATTTCACCATCCCTAGGCATCGAAAAATACCCCAACACATGCATGTGGGCGTCCAGCATGATGCGCTTCTTGGTAGCACCTGTTGAGTGGTTTCATGTGGATTTATGCATCTTACTTACCCAGAATCCAACTATTTGGCAAGTACTTTGCTTATCCAGAATTATAATAACAACAATAATAGTGTTAAAAATAATAATAGTAAGAGTCCTCTAAGAAGCCACAAACGTTGTCACCGAGGTGACATCACAGAAATTCAGAGACTGCAAGAGAAGACCTCAGATGCCCATTCTAAGTTGGATCGAGGCTCCTTTAAAGCACCAGGCTTGAATGGTTCTCTGGTGACCGGAAGCTCTTGCAAGGTGATCGCCCTGTGCAAAGCTGTTCTCCCTGGAAAGAAAGGGCTGTTGGGATATACACACAACGGAATTCTACTCAGCCATAAAGAAGAACGAAATTATGTCATTTGCAGGAAAATGGATGGCACTAGAAAATATTATGCTAAGTGAGATTAGCCAATCACACACACAAAAAAATGAAGGGTCATTTGTTTTCTCTCATGTGTGGAAGCTAGGGAGAAATAGGGATACAGGAGGGACTCCAGATAAAGGACGGTTTCTTTAGTGGAGTGATGGAGGGGTCGGGGAGGAAGGTGGATGGGAGAGTAAGACTCGATGAAGGAAACACTTCAGTTGAACACTATGCACACATTTGAAATTACCAATGCCAATCTCAAATATGGTGCATGGGGAAGGGGAGGGGGGTGGGAGCTGGGGGATGGGGGAGCTCACCAAGTGCTGTGTGCATGTATATCTCTATCATTTTGAAATTCATTATGATGTAGGATTACAATGCACCAATAAAAATTATATTTAAAAAGAAAGGGCGGTCAGGCAGGATGCAAGCTCTTCCATCTTTGTTTGTATGGGACACTCACGAAGCCTATGTTGGGTGTGTTGTCCCCCATGGGGAGTGGGAAGTGGAATTGTTGCTTTAATACAAGGTGGTATTCCAGGACCTGCAATCCTTCTTGTTTTGGGGAGACTCCTCCTTATTCAGCTGCTACTACTTCAGAGGGTCCATGAGAATATCTGATTGAGAAGTGGGGGACAAGTGCTGATGGAGCCTGGGGAATTCTGAGAACAATTGCCATTCATACTATCAGAGCTGAAAACGTAATAGCAGCATCCTCAGAGATCTCCACCCTCCTGGGTGTGGCTGGGGAACCTCAGAAAAAGCTGCTGGGAGTATTTTGGAATGACAGAAGGAATACTCTGGGCCAGGGACATAATCTTGACTCAGCAACAATGACATATAATCAAAGGGGTCCCCAGAAGTAGAGGGTCCTGAATACCAGGCACTACTGGCAGTGTTTGCTGATTGCTGGGGCCTAGCTTCCTCCTTGTGGCCAGGCGATTGGAGGAACGAGGCTTGGCCAACCAAGGGTTCCTAAGTCACAGATCTCTGAGGTCTGTGTTCCCAGGCACGACCTTCACATGCAGATTTCCAGCTGTGGGCATGGGACTCAAGACAAGAAGTCTGGGGGTAAGTGGATTAGGGACACAGAATCCAGGCCATCTGGAATCAATGGTACCCATGGAGCCCTGAGGTGCAGGTTGGGCTGGCCACGGGACACAGTCATGCCTCTGGTGGAAGGGGAGTGTTTCCCAGCTTAATGGCTCTCTTGATGCATCTATACTTATGGTTAATGTCACCCTACTGATTAAAAATGAAAGAACTATAGCAACACATTTTCCTTCTAAATGCTTGTATGTTAATGTAAGTCTATCCTTTAGCTAGGATGTTCTTAAAATAAGCAACAATTTGAGGTCTACTTTTTCACTCTTGCAACTTGCAGCTGACTTCAGATCCTAGATAATTAAGTTTTACATGAGCTAGTAATTCTAAAATGGTTCCTTCGTTCTTGGCTGGCTGAGAAACAGAGGGTTTGAAAAGGTTCATAATATACTATTTAGCGTCTGTAGAGAGGATGACATATCCCTTTATACTCCTTGATGTATTTGTATACTTGCTTCAAGTTTTTCAGGCACAAAGTGACAGTGTCTATGCACATGCATGTGCACATAATATGTTTCTGTGCATGCATGCATGCTTGTGTGTGCATACATGTATGTGTATATATACACAGGTGCTTGTATGCACATGCATGTATACCATATATATATCTCTGTGTATATGTGCATATGTGTGTGAATGTATACTGTGTATATGTGTCTCTGTATATGTACATGTATGTTTATGTGCACATGCATATATGCCATGTATATGACATATCTGTGTGTATGTGCATGTATGTATGTGTATATACTGTATATATGTGCATGTGTGTGCACATGTTTACCACTTATATTATGTATCTGTATATATACATGTATGTATGTGTGTATACTGTGTATATGTGTCGCTACATCTATGGTTCATGTGTATGCATGTATACTGTGTATATAATGTATCTGTGTGCATATGTGCCTGTGTGTGGAGTATGTGCGAGTGTGTGTTGTGGGTCGAGGGAGGCTATAAGAGGTGTCTTCACTACATGTTAAGTAACGACTAGAATGCACTACTTTCCTGGACCATATGAGGGAGGTCAAAGATGGTACATTTCATCTTTATGCTGAATGAAGTTGTTATTTTTTTTAAATTGAAAACCATGTTTTTATTCCAAAAGACTGAATTAGGATGGTACTTTAAAAACAATTCTAGTCATTGAAATTTAAGGCCCTGAAAAAAAGTGCAATCTATGGTCCAAATCTATGCTCTGGCCCCAAGCCCAAGGCATTTTCATTAGATTGAGAACTGGATATGATTTCATTCACTTTCAGCTTTTGTTACTCAGTATTTTGTTCTTCAGAGACAAGCTAACAAGTGTCAATGGCCACAGTGGCCTCAGTAATAGTCTCCTTTCCTTGAATGATCTATTTTGGTGGCATCACTGCCATTTAAAAGCGGCCTTGTGCTTGCAGTCACATTTTCAGTGAATGTATAAGGGATGCTGAGATTTCCTCTACATGGTTTTGCCTCTACAGTTAGTGACTTGTTTAGAGAAAAAGTCCTTGCCTTAGTTTCTTTGAAACCATTTGCAAAAAGAAGCTATGTAAAGAATTACCTCCGTGCTTTGTTCTTGCTGTCACTCATGGAGATTTTGTCCAACTCTACTAAAATGTCCTTAGGCTTTAAAAATTAACTAACACAAATTCTACTGCAGTCATTTCAATAAATATTATTGATATAAAAGTAAAATAAAGACAAATAATCCATCAGAAAATTGGGCAAAAGACTTGAATAAGCATGTCACTAAAGAGAAATCCAAATAGCCAATTGGTGCTCAAATTCCAACCATAATCAGAGACCACTTCCGCACCCACCCACTCAGCAAATATTACCTTCTAACCATAACAAGTATTGGCCTGGGTGTAACGAAACAATTGGAACTTCATACACTGCTGGCGCGATGCCACTCGTACTTCAGTATTGTCTACGTTTAAGGAAAACTGTGTGTCTTGGTTATCATTCTTACTGCTGATCCAAAACAACTGGCTGTACAACTTAGAGGAAGGAAGGTTTATTTGCTCACAGTTTTGGAGATTTAGAGGTTCAGTTCATATCAGGCTGGGTCTGTGGAGCTCAGGACATGGTGGGGGAAGCAGAGAGAGGAAGAGCACAAGGATCCGCTCTCACATCATGGAGGGCGGAAGCAAGAGAGAGAGTCTAAGGTGAGCAGGGACCTTATATAATCCCCAAAGCCACACCCCTAGGGACCCCTCCTTAGCCACAAACCCTACTTCCAACATTGCTACCTTGTTTCTGTGAGAGCTGGGGGACATTCTAAACCCAACCCAAACCATTACAAATAGGTGATTTTTGATCAAATTTGAAACCAGGACTTGAATTTAGTTTTTTTTTTTTTGCAGTATGGGGGATTGAACCCAAGGGCATTCTACCTCTGGGCTACACCCCCAGCCCTATTTTTTATTCTTTATTTTGAAACAGGGTCTCACTAAGTTGTGGAGGGCCTCACTAAGTAGCTGAGGCTGACCGTGAACCTGCGATCCTCCCATCTCAGTCTCCCAAGTACTGGAATTACAAGTGTGCACCACCACGTCTGGCTTGAATTTAATTTTAGTATCATTTTTTTGTGGATTGAACTCAGGGCCTCGTCCATGCTAGGCAAGCACTCTACTACAGAGCTACATCACTGGCCTTAATTTTCTTTTTTTTTTAAGTTTTTTTGTGGTACTGGGGATTGAACCCAGGGGCATTCTACCTCCGAACTACACCCTTAGCCCTATTTTTTAATTCTTTATTTTGAAACAGGGTCTCACTAAGCTGCGGAGGGCCTCACTAAGTAGCTGAGGCTTACCACGAACCTGGATCCTCCTGTCTCAGCCTCCCAAGTACTGGGATTACAAGCGTGTGCTAACACACCCGGCTTTTATTTTCTTTCAGTGAGGACAAATGTACTTTTCCCCACAAACCTGTGATATGATTACACTGAAAGGCATTTACCCATTCATATCCAATATCGTTCTTTCATCCGCAGTGATGTACCAATTGAATACTAAGACCCAAGAAACCCCACATATATATACCCTGATATAATGTATTGAGCATGGTGCTTATACATAGTAGGTGCTCAGTGATCACTAAGTTGACATAAGCGTATCTGTCATATAGTACATTTCTGGAATAAAGTACTAATATAAATTGTGATACGTCCTAGCTATCCAGTTTTTTTGGTGTATGTGTTTATTTTTATTGTAAAAGTTATATTACACAACTTTTTCATTTTAACCAGTTTTAAGTGTACAGTTCAGTAACACTAATTATATTCAAAATGTCATGCATTCATGTAGCTATTCCCTTTCAGCCTCATTTTAATGTCTTTATTTGTTAGAATCATTTTTTTTCCTTTGGCAAGGGGATTGAACCCAGGGGAAGTCTACCTCCCAGTTACACCCCCAGCCCTTTTTTATGTTTTATTTTGAAACAGTCTCGCTAAGTTTCCGAGGGTCTGGCTAAGTTGCTGAGGTTGGCCTCGAAGCTGCGATCCTCCTGTCTCAGCCTCTCAAGTACTAGGATCATGGGCATGTGCCACCACACTCGGCTCAGAATCAACTTTTGTATTTAATATTTCTCTTTCTCCTTCTTTACTTTTAACTTCTTTCAATATAGCCCCTCCTTTTTCCTACATTTCGCCTTTTACTGTCTCTGAGAGCTCCTTGGCCTCATTCACAATCTCAGTCATGTGTATTATCACATGTGTGATGGGGGGACAGAGATTTCTGTGTCAACAAAATTTTCTTTCCTTCTTTAATTTAGCTTTAGTTTATCCAATGGTGGAAGCTGCTACAGTAAACTATGGACAGTTAAAACAAAAAAGAACGCCGGGGGTGGTGGTGCACGCTTGTAATCCCAGTACTTGGGAGGCTGAGACAGGAGGATCCGGGTTCACGGCCAGCCTCAGCTACTTAGTGAGGCCCTCCACAACTTAGCAAGACCCTGTTTCAAAATAAAGAATAAAAAATAGGGCTGGGGTGTAGCTCAGAGGTAGAATGCCCCTAGGTTCAATCTCCAGTTCCACAAAAACAAAACAAAACAAAACAAAACAAAAAAAAACAAACAAAAAAGAAATACAAAACAAACAAAGAAAAAAATCCTTTCTTACTAGAAAATTGTAGACTCTTGGTTTCAGGATCCTCAGGGACCTATCACAGGTCATCTAAAGTACCAAAAATTATTATCCCAAAGTCTTAGTGGAAGTACTCAGGACATAATTCACTAGCTGGGTAGGATTTCTAGGTTAGTGTCTCATACCAAACAGAATACTTAAGACCTGCATGATGTCAAGCTGTGTGTGCTAAAACAATAACGATGCTGATAATAATAGCCGACACTGAGCACTTAGACACCAAGCATGGCTCAAAGCCTGTTATGCATATTACTTTAGTCATCATAACAGCATATATACGATTATCAGCCTATTGTATAGATGTGCAAATTGAGGCTCAGAAGAGTATATGATGTGCCCAAGGTTATGACATTTGAATCCACACAGGGCAATTCCCAGAGCCTGGCTCTTTGTCACTACATTATGACCTGTGTTTAAGAGTAGAACCCAACAGGATGCTGGACTTCTACATCCTTCTGGGAGAATGATTACTGCAGGTGGAAGATCCACTTCCATTCCAGATAGGAGTAGAATAGGAATAAGAGTAAAACACGCCCACACCCCCATCTCTATTTCTTTGAGGGGCGTGTCAGTCATGGAAGGCAGAAGCCAGAAGAATTAACCAATCAGTAATTGCTAAAAGGGAAACGTTTAGAAAAAAATATGGCAGTTCAGCTAGGAGGAGGTTATTTTTAGCTGCGGGGCAGGAAAAGTGTTGAGTAGATAGCACAGAGCCATCAAAAGTTTTCAGCACAAAAGCGACATAATGAAAGCGATGCTTTAGGAAAATAAAATTGTCATCAATGAGTATAGTGGCCTGGAGGGAGAGAAGACTTAAGGTGGACCTGTCAGTTGAGAGATACACATAGACTCTACAGGCAGGTAGTGAGGCTGGAGCTGGGGTAGCGGCCCTGGGGACAGAGAGGTTGGGAGAGACACTGGACTGGAAGGATGGCCAGGACAATGGATACCAAGGTCAAATTGCAAGGTTCCAACCTGAGTGACTGACTGGAGGAGGGGTGTCATGAAGAGAAACAGGAAAGCTGGGAGGGGAAGAGAATCTGGGGGTGGGGAGCACTAGTGCAGAATTTGAAGCTCTGGCAAAACACACAGGGACCATCATCTGGGAATGTAGGAGAGAAGGCAGAGCTGGGACCCAGAGCGGCTCCAGGGGCAGAGCATGGAGAGCTGAAATCATGAGATTTTTCTCCAAAGTGTACATGGTCTGAGGCTCTTCCTAGCAAGCCTTCTTCCCGCTCTTCTTTCGTGGGTGCTGGAATGGCCCGGCACTTTGAAAGCTCCCTGCCTACCCTGTCCCCTCTCCCTTTGGGCTTCCACAAACCCCTTGCATGTCTAATTCTGCTTTGTTGGAAGTCTTGAACTGTCATTATCAGTTGAGGGCCTAGTGACGGGAAGGTGGGCACTGAGATGTGAGGTTAAAGTTCATGTGATTATTATTTTGTTTTGTGGTAGTGGGGATTGAACACAGGAGTATTCTACCTTTGAGCTATATCCCCAGCCCTTTTTATTTTTTTTTTGGAAACAGTCTTGCTAAGTTGCTGAGACTATTCTCGAACCTCCGATCCTTCTGTCTCAGCCTCCCAAGTACTGAGATTACAGGCGTGAACCACCATACCTAGTTTCATGTGATTCTTTTTTGAAATGATTATAGATTCACAGGAAGCAAAAGTAGTATGGAGAGTCCCCCGGACCCTTCACCCAGCTCCTACCCATGGTCTCATCTTCCATAATTCTGGTGTAATGTTAAAACCAAGAAACTGACATTGATAACATATTAACAAGTTCATAGGACTTTGTGCAATAGGTGTCTCAACATGTCTCTGTCCACCTCACCGATATATTGATTTCCTGGAATGGTTCCTTTCCAGGTTAGCCAGCTCTATAGCCACAAGGTGTGTAAGATGCCTAAATAAAGTTTCAAGTGGAAAAATAAATAGAAAATGGGAGATGCCCACTGAAGAGATATCCATCCATCCATCCATCCATCCATCCATCCATCCATCCATCCATGCTTCTCACTTCTTTCTAAGTGTCAGGAGCTATGCACCAAATCTATGGCATTGAAATATTGACATAAAAATGGTAGTAGCTGTTTGGGCTCAGACGCATTGAGGAACTGGGATACACAGTCGTTTGGCAGCGGGGTGGGGGTGGGGAGAACCCAAAAGATATCCAGGTCTGTCTTGCGATCATTTCCACATCGGCCGTAATTCAACTGATAGCAACCTTATGCTCAACAGCCAGGATCGTGCCTTTTTATGAGTCATTGTAAAGTGCCAAGTGCATTGACATATACTTCATAAATGCTAAATAATAACAAGTCAGTGAACCTACAAGTATTGGATTCGGTGTTCGAGACATTAAACCCGAGTTATGCTGCTCTAGAAGCAAGGCAAACAAATAAATCAACCCCAAATCAAATAAAGGCCGCATCCATCCCCAGCCCGCGGTGGGGGTTGTCTGGAATGCTCTTTCTGGGTGAACGCTTCTCTCATGAAGGGGCACTTGTTAGCATTCTACCTGACAGATCGCACACGGCGCCTTTCCTGTGATGCGGGAGAAGAGTTTTATATCCAATCCACAGCAGACAACGGTGACACTAGATTCTTAAGGCTCCGTTTCCCTTTATTTGATGCCAAAAAATCCTATCTGCTGAAGCTCCGGAGAAGAGCAACAGTCCCCCCACTGAGCAATTAGACTGATCCTGGTGGGGCCTCTGTAGGCAGTCCTGGGAGACACTGGATTTCAAAGCCCGGATTTAGTTTTCCTCTAAGACATAAGTCTCTTTAGGGGTCCTGTGATTCCTTGAGAGTATGAGCATGCAACCCAGAGAGCCTGAAATGTCACATAATCCTGCACAGGCGACAGAAATGGACCACAGTCCGGTCTGCGTGGCTTTCTGACTCTCAGTCTAGAGTTCTGACCCGTGATCTGCTGCTGTCTGATTTGTGACCTCTGCACATGCTCCCTTCTATCTAGGAGTCTGCCATCTTTGTTCTACATAAAAACCTGATTTACCTGAACTCACATCCCTGTAGTCATTTCATAGTGACGACCTCCCGTGGGAGCAAAGCCCAACCCTCCGCAGCCAGAGACGGACAGCAAAGCGGACTGCAAGTTAGGGGGTGTGGACTACAACATCTCAGCGAGTGACTCAGACCGACCCAATCACATTTGGAACATCATCTAGGAGGAGGCGCCCTCCTTCCCTGGTCATTTCCCAAAGAGCTGTCCTCTCATTCAATGGCAGCCAAAGGGAGAGGAGCCCAGGAGCCCACGGCAGACACCAGATCTGGCAAATGAAGTGTCCAGTGGAGAGATATGCCGAAGGGGATGGGACAGAGCCCAGAATCCAAAGATAAAACAGTCATCGAATGCCGACCTTGCTAATTCTACCACAAATACGAGTCCAAATACTTTCTGCTTGGTGCAGACCCAGCTCATCACAGCTCACAGCAGTGAATGCACACGTGAACAGCACAGGGGTGTCCATATTTGGTTCTCAGACATTGCTGTGCATCCCCAGCTCCTGGGATGTGTGTTAAAAAGGTAGATTTCTGCTCTCCAACCTCAGAGATTCCAACTCAGTAGATCATGGATGAGGCTTAGGAAATTACATTTTTAGCCAGCACTCCAGTGATAGACATGGATGGTTTGTCTACCATCTTTTGGAAATCATTGCTTTAAATTTATATTTTTTGACCTTCACAAGAGTGAAGGGAAATACCTTCAAAATGATCCAGATCAAATTTCTCATTTTTTGGATGAGGAAAAGGAGAGGTCAAGAGATTGACTCGAGGTCACTCAACCAGTTACAAGCAGAAAGTTAGGACTAGACACGTCATAGACTCATAGCAGCCCTCTTTTGCAGTATACTGTTCTGTTTGGTGAATTTCTTCTCTTCTAAGTCCTGTTGGACATACATGCACATATGTAGAAACTACAACACATTTGGGTTGTAATCTACTGGTATTATAATTATAACATGAACTAAATTATGATTATAGTAATTTTGGTAATTTTTCTATCCCTGGAAACAACTAGTGAGAATTTCAGCGTTGTCAAAACAAATGTTCAAAACAAAAATGAGTTCAGAGAACAGTTGTACCTACCTTCATCAAGTCTATGGTGAAGACGATGATAGCAGGGGCTTAGAGGTTGTCCTCCAAACCAGCACAATGTCTGGGTCCACTGAATCCGTGACTACAATAAAGCAAAAGTAAAGAGTTGCAAGAAAGTTGTATGTATTCCCGACATTCTATTAAAAGAACAGTCAGAGATTCCTCGGGCGATGCTAGAATCCAGCCAGATTTAAAGTGTCATAATTATTTACGGTCATCATCTTTAGGTCAAGAACTCACTTTACACTGTGTGTGGCCGTTGTCAGTTTAAACCACAGAATTCTGTGCCTGCCATCAGAAGATTAGGCCATAGGCTGAACTCCAGATTGGTAGAGGGCTCCTCCGAAACAGGCCGCTTGCAGAACTTTCGACTCACTTGCCTTCTGGTTCCTCTTTTTAGATAAGACAGTGAAAACCAAACAGGCCACCATGGCAGATAAATGCGAAGTTAGAGAAGACATGATTCTAGAGGTTGAATCATTGATTGGCTGACAGATGGACTCATTCATCTATGCAAGAAATATTTATGGAAACTTCCTCTGTGCCTGGTAGGTGTTCTGCTCAGCAAGGTGCTAAGCTTTACCCAACAGGAAGCAGATGCATTGGAAGGAAGGTAACTACCCACCACCAGTTACTCTGGTAATTCTGGAGAAAGGTCAAGGTGTAATAACCTTACATGTTGTAGGTATAAGAGCACTCAACTGGGAGTCAGAAGGCCCAGGGTTGAATTCTGGGTGACCTTCGACTACACGTGGGTCTCTTAACCTGAACACCTGAACACTACCAAATAATTCTTTCTTGTGAGTGTGGGAGCTGTCCTATGCATCGTGGGATCTTTCCAGCATTCCTGGCCTCTATCCCTGGTCAGTAGCATCTCTCCACCCCAGTTATGTCACCAAACTTGTCTCCAGATGTTGCCAAATGCCCCCCAGGGGCAGAATTGTCCCTGGTTGTGAACCACTGGATTATAGTGATACGCACTATTTTTCAGCACGTCTTGGGAGCCTTGCACTGGGATTGTAAACACACCAGCTTTTTAAAGCAAGCATTATTATTTGCATTCTACATATGGTGAAATTGAGGTCCAGTGATGTTATGGAAACCCTCCAATATTACACAACCAACAACTGTTGAGATTTGAACCCAAACGATTAGACTTCAAGGCTCATGTTTATCGTCCCTACTTTTTTCTTTTACTATGAAATATTTTTAACATTCAGAGAAGCACAGAGCATAATTTAATAAACACTAATGTATGTAGCACCCCAATTGGACCAATGCTAGTATTTTTGTTTAATTTCCTTTATATCTAATTTGGGGGTGGTAAATGTTGTAAATACAAGCAAATCTCTTCTTTTTTTTTGACTGTCTTGATCTTGCCCCTCATGCTTTCTTTTCCCAAACAACCATTCCGCTGAAGCCGAGGTTATATCCTCTCAGGGAAAGATTTTATACTTTTCTTACATAGATGCAAATGTACTCACAAGCAATATAGAGCACTCTAAAAAGTGCACCTGAGTTGGGCGTGGTGGCGCACGCTTGTAATCCCAGTATTTGGGAGGCTGAGACCGGAGGATCCGGGTTCGCGGCCAGCCTCAGCTACTTAGTGAGGCCCTCCGCAACTTATTGAGACCTTGTTTCAAAATAAAGATAAAAAAATAGGGCTGAGGGCATAGCTCAGAGGTAGAACGCCCCTGGGTTCAATCCCCAGTACTGTAAAAAAAAAAAAAAA